>CAUYPK010144621.1:0-39834 GCA_963574355.1 Loris lydekkerianus
ATACAATAACTAAGAAAATGCCATGAAGGCTACGTTGAACAGTTTGATGAGAATATTTCAGATTGTATATGAAACCAGCACATTGTACCCCTTGATTGCACTAATGTACACAGCTATGATTTAACAATAAAAAAAAGAAAACGAAAACAAACAAACAAACAAACAAAAAAAACGGCTGCTTAACTTACTTTAGATTATAATTGATTATTCCTGAATTCAGTTCTGAACCAGGTTCTAATTCTGGGGAAACTGATAACATACTAACATAGACAGGGGAAAGAGCACCAAGTTCACGAGTAGGAGCAGAATCACATCCATCTACAGATACCACACACTGGAACTAGAACAATCAGAGGGAGTCATTAAACGTGAAATGTCCAATTTTGAATCAAAATTATTTATCTCAAACAAGAAGCAGTACAATTAATCAAAGTATGTGTCTGAACTATGGACATAGTTTTGCCATCTTAACTGTAGCTTATGTATGCCAGCAGCAAAGCAGCCTGGAGGGCAAGTGGTGATGAAATTGTGGCAGAGATTTTACACAGTTTGTTGAGAATTGAATACTTTTCCTTGTAAAAAGTGCTCCAAAGTCTAGAAGAAGTGGTAGTCATTTGGTGCAACTGGTGAACACAGTGGCTACAGAAAGTTTCCAGGTCCAGCTTCTGTAGTTTGAGCAGTGTTGTTTGTCAGACAGCATTGTCTGGCAAGATTATTGGGCTGTCTCTACTGACCAATCTCAGCTGCTTAATCACAAGCATCCTCATGATGTCCATTTGGTTGCAGTAGGCATCTTTTATAATTGATCGACCAGGCTTCATGAAGCTGTAGTGGACACCAGTGCTGGACCACCAGGTACCATTAGCTTTTGTAAATAAACATATAGTTTCAACTGTGTTTTAGCACTTTTTTAGTTAAGCATTGTGCCAAACAGTTATGATTGTCAAAAAGAATCCATTTTTCATCACACATAAGAATAAGGTGCAGAAATAGTTCGCCTTTATGTTGTGACAGCAAAGAGAAGCAAGCTTTGAGACGACTTCTGACGCTTCACGTGGAACCCATCTATCCGGCTTATCAGGCCGAATTGTTTTAAATGGTCCAATATTGTTAGAATAGTAACGTCAAACATTGCTGCTAATTCACGGGTAGGTTGAGATGGATTCACTTCCAGTACAGCTTATCATCGTCCTCCTTGGTCTCAGTCATCCATGTGGCTTATTTTTAAGATTAAAATCTCAGCCATGGATGTACCATGCATTCATTAGCCACATCCTTCTTAAACACTACATTGATATTTCAGGCTGTATTATTTCCACTATGGAACTCATATTACAAATAGCACAAATTCTTGACTGATCTGTGAGTTCATAGAAACTGCTCTAAAAAATCATTTGAAAGATAACCATAAGCCAAAATGTGCATTTGAAAAAATGAGGATGCCCTTCATACACCGAAAAAAAAAACAAGTGTCACAGTGAAATGTCAGAGATATCAACTGTCAAACTTAGTACTTAAAGGCCGGGCAAGGTGGCTCATGCCTATAATTCTAGCATTCTGGGAGGCTGAGGCGATGGACTGCCTGAGTTCATGGGTTTCAGACCAGCCTGAGTAAGAGAAAGACCTCGTTTCTAAAAACAGCCGGGTGTGTGGCAGGTGCCTGTAGTCCCAGCTGCTTGGGAGGCTGAGACGAGAGAATTGCTTGAGCCCAAGAGTTTGAGGTTACTGTGAGCTATGACACAATAGCACTTTACCAAGGGTGACAAGATAAGAGTCTAACTCAAAAAACAAACAAAAAATAACTTAGTACTTAAGGAAATTGGACACTTCTTAATAACCTAATATTTCTAACCGTAGGTCTTTTGGCGTATTATACCTATTGAGCACAACTCGAGAGTAATACGTTTACCTCTTCTAGGAAGATAGCAGGGTATTGTGGGAAAGAATGGCATTTGGAGTCAGAAGACCTGTATTTGGTTGTGCTCTGTAACTCAGTGGTTGTGTGACTGTGAATGAATCATTTATATCTATTTGAACCTGTCCCCACACCTCTAAAATGGAGATATTGTCTGTCTAGTCCATCTCAGAGGCCTGAAGAGAGTACCAAATAAGATAGCAGATGCCGGATGATAATATGTGAAGATTATTATTAGCATGTGCCTGGCATAATGTACTCAATAAATGTTTATGAAAACTGGCTTGGTGCTCATAGCTCAGTGGTTAGGGCATGGGTCTACATGCACCCAGGGCTGGCCAGGGCCTACTAAACAACACAACAACAAAAACAGCCAGGCGTTGTGGCAGGTGCCTGTAGTCCTGGCTACTTGGGAGTCTGAGGCAAGAGAATTGCTTAACCCCAAGAGTTTGAAGTTGCCGTGAGCTGTGACGCCATAGCACTCTACCGAGCGTGACATAGTGAGACTCTATCTCAAAAAAAAAAAAAAAAAAAAAAAGTTTATGAAATAAATTAATATTTCAAACATTTCTGGAGTATAGCTCAATGAGAACTCTAGTTGGCAATAACCTAGAAACCTTAAGAATTATTTCATATAATGTGGAAAGATTTACCTGTTTACATAACACTACTTATTTAGTGATGATTTGAATTGAGTTTTAAATTCATAGATTGTCAATGCTTTTTACCTATTCCCCCTCCTGCTCTTTTTTGTGGAGGCAGAGTCTCTGTTGCTCATGCTGGACTGTAGTGGTGTCACAGTTCACAGCAACCTCAAACTCCTGGTCCCAGGGATCCTCCAGCCTCAGCCTCCTGAGTAGCTGGGACTACAGGTGTGTGTTGCCATGCTCAGCTGATTTTGAAAAAATTATTTTTTGTAGAGATGGAGTCTTGCTATGTTGCTCAGGCTGGTCTCAAACTCCTGACCTCAAGTGATCTTCCTGCCTCAGCCTCCTGAGTAGCTGGGATTACAGCCACGAACCACAACACCTGGATTAATTGCAAGTTTTTATTAGTGCCAATAAAGGCCATAAAGATGTGGATGTTACTGGCCAAAAACTGTGACTTTCTTGTCTCTGACTCCAATATCTATTGATATTGAGAGGTATTGGCTTCCTCTTTAGGCCAAAAAAATCAAAAGTTTAGGCACCTTCTTGAAAAAGGAAAAAGTTAAAGATTCTAATTCTAGCAAACTATCAACTTTATTCTTTGCTTTTATAAAAAGGGTACTTCAAGGTAGTGCTCCACCAAGTTCAAGCCACAGTTTCTATTCAGATTGCTCATTGAGTCTAAATATGCTTCTTTTACTGATTTACTTGGGAACAAATTTCACTAGGCATGTGTGACAGCGGTGATTTATAATGAAGATGATATAGGAGGATGACTGCAATGCCCTCTGCTGGTTTAAAGGTTTCTTCAAATATATTTCTACAAAATTTTTTTAAATGCAGCCATTTTCTATCAAATAGAAGCTTACTTGTAAATTAAAGGCGGATTAAATAAGATTACATAAGTAGAGCATTTTATATGGCAACTGGTCATAGAAGGTGTTCAAGAAAAGGCAGCTTTAATACTGTATTTAGTATGTGATACTCCATGATCTTGGCAACCTGCTGGAAGACTAACTTTTTCTTTTTCTTTCCTTTTTTTTTTTTTTTGAGACAGACTCTCATCATGTCGCCCTTGGTAGAGTGCTATGGCATCACAGCTCACAGCAACCTCAGACTCTTGGACTTAAGCGATTATCTTGCCTCA
The DNA here is from genome assembly GCA_963574355.1 of Loris lydekkerianus. Lineage (NCBI taxonomy): Eukaryota > Metazoa > Chordata > Mammalia > Primates > Lorisidae > Loris > Loris lydekkerianus. The sequence continues at coordinate 3,710 of CAUYPK010144621.1, forward strand.
GCCTCCTGAGTGGCTGGGACTACAGGCACCCGCCATAATGCCCAGCTATTTTTTGGTTGCAGTTGTCATTATTTTAGCAGTTCTCAGCAAGGTTCAAACCTGCCAGCTTCGGTGCATGTAGCTGGTACCCTACTCACTGAGATACAGGTGCCGAGCCTGAAAGACTAACTTCAACTGTAAACTCCTATAACATTTACACTTGTGACTTGCCTCATTTAACTCTATTTCATTACACTGTTGTGACAATTTAATGACAAAGCATGGAAAGGAGTGTGAGACCAGTCTCAGCAAGAGTGAGACCGAGTAAGAGTTTGAGACCAGTCTGAGCAAGAGTGAGACCCCATCTCTAAAAAATAGCCAGGTGTTGTGGTGGGTGCCTGTAGTCCCAGCTATTTAGGAGGCTGAGACAAGAGAATCACTTGAGCTCATGAATTTGAGGTTGTGGTGAGTTATGATGCCATAGCACTCCACTGGGGGCAAGAAAATGAGACTCTGTCTCAAACAAAAACAACAACAAATAAAACATGTAAAGCACTGAGCTCAGTCCTTTGTGTACAATACCCTGCTTCCCTATCACTCCCAGAAGGCACTGGAGCTTGCTGAAGTGAAGATAAAAAGAGAAAGAAAATGTTCACATAGCCCGATGTGACAATTTCATAAAGGATAGGATAAAGTTTTAATTAAGTAACATAATATCACAGTACACAAACACTGTGACCCAGTAATTGAATTTCTGGCAATTTTTCTTAAAGAAATAATCAGAAGGTGGTGCCCATAGCTCAGTGGGTAGGGTGCTGGCCACATACATGGAGGCTGGCAGGTTTGAACCTGGCCCGGCCAGATAAAACAATGACAACTGCAACAACAACAACAACAACAAAATAGCTGGGCGTTGTGGCGGGTGCCTGTAGTCCCAGCTACTTGGGAGGCTGAGGCAAGAGAATTGCTTAAGCCCAAGAGTATGAGGTTGCTATGAGCTGGGACACCACAGCACTCTACCTAGGGCAACAGCTTGAGACTCTGTCTCGAAAAACAAAAATCAGAAAATAATAAAAAGATACATATACTAAGGATTTTATCACCAAATTATTTATAATAACAAAAAATGGGAAACAACCTTGAAGTCCATTAATGGGAGTCTAAGTAATGATGCAATCACATAATGCAATTCTATGAAGCAATTAAAATTAGCACATAGGATCATGCCTATAATTCTAGCACTCTGGGAGACTGAGGCAGGTGGATCACTTGAGCCCATGAGTTTGAGACCAGCCTGAGCAAGTGCAAGACTCCATCTCTACTAAAAATGGAAAAACTAGCGAGGAGTTGTGGAGGGTACCTGCAGCCCCAGCTACTTGGGAAGCTGAAGCAAGAGGATTGTTTAAGCCCAGGAGTATGAGGTTGCTGTGAGCTATGATGCCGTAGCACTCTACCCAGGATGACTAAGACTCTGTCTCCAGAATAAATAAAAAATAAAATAAAATTAGCACAAAGATATTTACTGACATTATATTTGAAAAGTTACAAACTAGCCAGTCTGATCCTAAAAACCCTTCCACTTCCATTGCCTCATTTGACTAACCTTATCTATAAATATATCTGCCTATGTATACATTTAAACAAGTCTGGAAATAGATATACTAAAATATTAAGAGTGGTTTCTAGATAGAAGGAATATAGAGATATATACATATCGTCATTTTTCTTTTCTGTATTTTCTGAAATTTTTATAACTGTGTATTTTTTTTTTTTTTTTTTTGAGACAGAGTCTCACTTTATTGCCCAGACTATGGTGCCCTGGTGTCAGCCTAGCTCATGGCAACCTCAAACTCCAGGATTAAAGGGATCCTCCTTCCTCAGCCGCCTGAGACCTGGGACAACAGGCGTCCAGACTGGTCTTGAACTCCTGAGCTCAAACAATACACCTGCCTTGCTTTCCCAACTAGCTGGGACAACAGGTACTTGCCATGATGCCTAGCGTGAGCCACCATGCCCAGATTCTCCCTTCCTTTTGTGAGACAAAGTCTTGTTCTGTTGCCCAGGCTAGAGTGCAGTGGGGTCATCATAGCTCACTGCAACCTCAAATTCCTGTTCTCAAGCAATCCTCCTGCATTGGCCTCCCAGTTGCCAGGATTACCGGTATGAGCCTCAGGACCCAGATAAGAACCTGCAATTTCTTAGAATAGGAATTTTCAATTTAATAATTTAAATTTGCAATTTAAACCGCCTCCTTGGCTGGCTATTTATTCTGCCAACAGGTCCTATAGAAACTAAAGCAAAGGAAGAAAGAGGTACACATGAAATGATTATATAAATAATACCATTAGCATAATTTCTTTTCCTTTTTTTTTTAAGAGAGTCTCATTTTGTTGCCTTAGGTAGAGTGCCGTAGCATCACAGCTCACAGCAACATCCAGCTCTTGGGCTTAGGTGATTGTCTTGCCTCAGCCTCCTGAGTAGCTAGGACTATAGGAGCCCGCCACAATGCCTGGCTATTTTTTTTTGTTGCAGTTTGGCTGTGGCTGGATTTGAACCCGCCACCCTTGGGATATGGGGCCGGTGCCCTGATCACTGAGCCACAGGCGCCGCCCTAGGGTAGCTAATTTTAGTGATTCCAAGTAAGCAAAGAAATAATGAATCTTTAAAGGTTAAAAAAGCCAAATGACTAGCAAAATAAAGTATACTTCAAAAATGTGTGAACTAATTAATCTAAGGAAAAGAAATCTTAAAAACTGATAATCAACTAAGAAAATACCAGGGGTAGAAGAATTCCAAAAACATGTAAACTCCTAATTAGCAAACACATCAATCTGAGTGAAGAAAGGTCAGCACTGTCTTTAGCCAGAAACACTCCTGTAACTGGGGCCTACTGTGATCAAGATACTCTGCTGGTTGGTGAAGACTCATTTCCTGCCCTAAAATACCTAGTATCTAGGCAAAGATGCAGATATAGATTCCTGCAATTCAAAAATGCAATGTAGTAGGAACAATGATAAACATATGCACAAAATATTACAGGAGTACAATGAAGTCCTTTTGGGGTGGGTGGGAGCAAAGCTCCAGAAAGCTTCAGAAACCGCTGATGCCCCACCTGAGCATTAAGAGTACAAGAGATTTTGGACCAAAAAGCATAAACAAAGGCATGGAGGGAACAGATAGCATAGCATGCATTCAAGGATACAGAGGCCACAAGATTTCCTTGAGCCTGTGGTATCATGCTGGGGTACAGACAGGATACTACAGAAAAAATTACATGTCTTCAATCATATGCCCCTCCCACCCCACCCCGAATGTGAAACGAAGCACACACTGGCTTAGATGACTCACTTTTAAGGACTTCTGAAAGATGTAGTATGGCAGTGTAAAAAGTTTTGAAGTCAGCATTAATTTCAAATCCTGACTCCTACTCATGAAGTGTGTGACTATATATAAGTCACTCTTTAAGTCTCAGTTACCTCATCTGCCAATGGGAATGAACCCCATACATGTGGAGTTGTCACAAGACACCAAGATGTATATAACAATCGTGACTGGCATTTAGTAGGCATTCAGAATGTGACAGTTTATCCTACCCATTCTCATGTTTTACAGGGTGTCCCAAAGGTTGCCCATAAAGTCACTGTACACAGGGGAAAAAAAGGAAACTGTAGCCAATGTACCTTTATTTACAAAATATTTGATATTTAAAATTACCAAGAGGGCCAGGTGCAGTGACTCACACCTATAATCCTAGCCCTCCTAACCAAGGAATGTGGATTCCTGAGCAAGAGCAAGATCCCATCTCTGTCAAAAATATAAAAACTAGCTGGGTATGGTGGTGGGTGCCTCTAGTTCCAGCTACTGTCCCAGATCTAGTCCTCTACTGGGGAGGCTGAGGCAAGAGGATCACGTGAGCTCAGGAATTTGCGGTTGCTGTGAGCTATGCAGCCACAGTACTCTAGCCTGAGGCAACAGAGTGACTTTCTGTCTCAAAAAAATAAATAAAACAAATTTTAGGAAGAGGTAGCCAATACATAGAGAATATTATGTAAATATTTTGTATTTACAAAGAATAGCACTAGCCCAAGGCTCTTTTTCAAAACACCCAATGTGACACCTTAGCCAGTAACTTTCTGCCATTAAACCAGTTCATTCATTACTAATTAACTGATAACATGTTTGGGAGACATTTTTTTTTTTAACTTTTTTTTTCTAGAGACAGGGTCTCACTTCATCACCCTTGGTGAGTGCCATGGTGTCACACAGCTCACAGCAACCTCCAACTCCTGGGCTTAGGCGATTCTCCTGCCTCAGCCTCCCGAGTAGCTGGGATACAGACACCAGCCACAATGCTTGGCTACTTTTGTTGCAGCTTGGCCCGGGCCAGTCTTGAACCCACCATCCTCGGTATATGGGGCCGTCGCCCTACCCACTGAGCCACAGGCACCATCCCTGTTTGGGAGACAATTTGCATACTAAAAAATAAAAAATTACTGGATTTGGCTTATCTTTTGAGAAGATACACCAAAAGGCTCCCAGAAATGTTCACAATTAATATGAAAGGAAAAAGGAAAGCTACCCTAAAGTAAAATCTTGTCAATTTTTTTGTGCTCAGATGGCATTTATTAATTACATACATATGCCATTTACTGTGCCAGATGCTTTTGAATATTTGTATCTTTTATTTAATTCTCATAATAGCCTTGAGAGGGATGTACTTTTTTTTTTTTTTTTGAGACAGTCTCGTTTTGTCACCCTTGGTAGTGTGCCATGGCATCACAGCTCACAGCAACCTCAAACTCTTGGGCTCAAGTGATTCTCTTGCCTCAGCCTCCAGACTCCTGAGTAGCTGGGACTATAGGTGCCCGCTACAATGCCAGGCTATTTTTTTTAGAGATGGGGTCTTGCTCTTGCTTAGGTTGGTTTCAAACTTCTGAGCTCAACTAATCCACCCACTTTGGCCTCCCAGAGTGCTAGGATTACAGGTGTGAGCCACCAGCCAAGAGGGAATCATTTGTATTTGACAGACAAAGACAGAATGTCAGAAAGGCTAAGTGATTTGTCTATGGCCACAATGCTATTATGAGAACCAAATCAGGCTCAAAATCAAGAGTGCCTTCCATTAGACCACAGTTACATCTATTCAAACAGCCTTATCTCTAGTCAATAACAACAACATAACAACAATAGCTATTGCTAACATTTATCTAGCTCTTCATGCGCAAATACTGTGTTGAGCAATTTATGTATATGATCTCATTTAACCTCAGAATTGCCCTATGAAAATGTTTATCGTGATCTCCATTTCACAGTTGCAGAAACTGAGTTTCATAAAAGTTCAGTAACTGGTGGCACCCAAAGCTCAGTATGTAGGGCACTGGCCAGATATACTGAAGCTGGCAGGTTCGAACCCGGCCCAGGCTTGCAAAAACTGTGACAACTATGACAAAAACATAGCTGGGCATTGTGGCAGGCACCTGTAGTCCCAGCTACTTGGGAGGCTGAGGCAAGAGAATCGCTTTAACCCAAGAGTTTGAGGTTGCTGTGAGCTATGATGCCACAGCACTTTACCAAGGGAAACATAATGAGACTGTCTCTAATAATAATTTAAAAAAGTTCAGTAACTACTTTGTTCCCATAGCTGGTAAGGAATAGGGCCAGAAGTTGGATGTAGATTTGCCTAATTCTAATACCCATTCTCTTAACCATTACACTACACTGCTGGAAATTCAACTCTAATCCTGACCCCAGAGAGGCAAGTCATTTGCTAGTTCTGTCACAATTTCCTAGTTAATTAAATGGGGACACTGCTACTTGTCCCTGCCTATTTCACAGAGATACTGGAATTATAAAATGAGGAAGTGTATAAGCTTTAAGAAGAGAAATTACTATATGAATCTAGGCACTGTCTTTTAAGTTTCACTCAGATTTTCCCCAACCCATGGTCATAAAGGGATTTAACCGGCACCATTAGCTCTCAGACAGCCTCTGCAGTGGGTAGTGAGTAGTATTATCTCCACTTATCAAAGAGCTGAAGCACAAGGAAATGATGTAATTCACCACTTGGTGGCAGAGTTGGAAATAAAACCCAAGATTTCTAACTCCCAATGAGTATGTTATGATAAATCCTACTTCTACATTTTGTACATAATTGTAAAATAGACCAGGGTAGAAATATTACAATATGTACTTCAAACAGATTAAATACTTAACAGAAATTAAATTTTCAAATGCAGTGACACTAACATAACCTCTAAGGTTGTTTTGTTTAGGTTATAAAATATACATTTATTTTATGTAAGAGAGGCAGGAAAGAGATGAGAAAGAGAGATAAGGGAGCAGAGAGCAGAGCAGAGAGGGAGAGAGGGAAAGATGGGGAAGGGGGGAAGAGAGAAAATGAGCAGGGAGCGGCATGGCACACCAGATAAAGGAAGGGTGCCAGCTTTCTCTATGGTTTGTTTTTTTTCAGACAGTCTCACCTTTGTCAACCCTGGTAGAGTTCTATGGCATCACAGCTCACAGCAACCTCAAACTCTTGGGCTCAGGTGATTGGCCTCAGCCTCCCAAGTAGCTGGGACTACAGACGCCTGCCACAATGCCCGGCTATTTATTTTAGAGATGGGGTCTTGCTCTTGCTTAGGCTGATCTCAAACCAGCCTGAGCAAGAGCTCAAGCAATCCACTCAGCATGGGTCTCCCGGAGTGCTAGGACTACAGGCATGCCCAGCCTCTCTCTAAGGTTCTTAATCATCATATTCTAGAGAAACAGCACAAAGAACCTAAAAGAAAAAGTTTTCATTTCTGTAGTATGAATTTCAGCTCTAGTTTTCTCGAACAACTTACTAACCAAAATTTACAAAATGAGGTAAGTTACTACTTTCAACTAGTGAGTCTATAAGCTACCTAAGGAACATAACACCTCATGAAAGAATATTTATGGGCAGTGCCTGTACCTCAGTGGAAAGGGCACTGGCCCAATATACTGAGGGTGGTAGGTTCAAACCCCAACCTGGGCCAAATTGCAGCACAAAAAAGCCGGGTGTTGTGGCAGGCGCCTACAGTCCCAGCTACTTGGGAGGCTGAGGCAAGAGAATCATCTAAGCCCAGGAGTTGGAGGTTGCTGTAAGCTGTGATGCCACAGCACTCTACCAAGGGCAATAAAGTGAGACTCTCTCTTTAAAAAAAAAAAAAAAAGAAAAATTATTTTATTTATTTTTTGAGACAAAGTCTCAAGCTGTAGCCCTCGGTAATGCACCATGGTATCATAGCTCACAGCAACCTCAAACTCTTGGGCTTAAGTGATTCTCTTGCCTCAGCCTCCCAAGTAGCTGGGACTACAGGTGCTCACCACAACGCCCAGCTATTTTTTGGTTGTAGATGTTACTGTTCGGCAGGCCCAGGCTGGACTTGAATCCGCCAGCTCTGGTACGTGGCTGACACCCTAGCCGCTGAGTACAGGCACTGAGCCATGAAAGAAAATTAAAAACAGAAAAAAAGACTCTGGGAAGTTGAGTGGGTAGATTGACTGAACTTATAACTTCAAGGCCAGCCTGAGTCAAAATATCTCTAAAAAAAAAAAAAAAAAAAAAAAAAAAAAATAGCCGGGTGTTGTGGCAGACACTTATAATCCCAGCTACTTGGGAGGTTGAGGCAAGAGAATCACTTAAGCCCAAGAGTTTGAAGTTGCTGTGAGCTGTGATGCTACAGCACTCTGCCAAGATTGACAAAGTAAGACTCTGTCCCAAACAAATCTCCCCCCAAACAAGAGAAAAAGAAAAAAGAAAGAAAGTGTTTACATCAAGATACTGAAAGAAAATTTAAAAATGAAGGAATACTTCAATGTTAAATTGTTTCTTCATAAAATCAGAAAAAAAAGAAGTATCAAATACATTCTCACATCATAAACCCCTAATGTAGCCATATTACATGACTTGGAAATTATTTTAGCTACCAACCCACAATACTCTAAGCTCAAAATTCAAATTTGAAAGCAAACACCACAATAAAGCCACAATCATAGCTCACGAGAGCCTCAAACTCCTGGACTCAAGCGAACCTTCTGCCTCACGCTTCAGAGTTCCTTGCATTACAGGTGTAAGCCACATCACCTAGCTTAATTTTTATTTTCTAGTACAACATAACAATCTTTCAATTATTACTAGTTTAATAATCATGTTTTGAAATTACCACAAAGATTAAAGAAGAAAAAAGAAATCCCCCCCCAATTGAATTAAATACTAAATAATGAAACATTTCACTATTACTTCCTCTGACCAAATCTGGTTTTTTTTGAGACATGAGTTTCACTTTGTTGCTCTGGATAGAGTGCCATGGCAACATAACTCACAGCAGCCCAAACTCTTGGGCTTGAGCAATCCTCTTGGTTTAGCCTCTGAAGTAGCAGGAACTACAGGTGTGTGCCACTATGCCTGGCTAGTTTTTTTTCTATTTTTAATAGAGACAGGGTCTCACTCTTGCTCAGGCTAGTCTCGAACTCCTGAGCTCAAGCAATCTATCCACCTTGGCCTCCCAGGGCGGTAGGATTGCAGGCATGAGCCACTGTGCCCAGCCTTGTCATTTTGTTATAGGGACAAAAACTAAGTCGTAAGAATTCAAAGAGTTGTTCTATTAACGTCAAGAGAATTTGCTTCTTTAATGGCTTGAAATATCTAAATCTGCTCCTAGCCATAATACATAATACAAATCCTACTCAACAATTTGCTATGAAGTGAAAACAGATGATCACGTAGACATCTAGATTTTTGCAGAGGTCATTTTAATACATTATCATTCCTTTGAGAAAAATCTTTACCTTGGTTTCTATAATGGAAACCAATCACTTTTTCCATTGGTTCAGGGGCCACCTGGGGATCTTGTTGAAATGTGGGCTATCATCAGAAGGTTTGGGCTGCATGCCAAGTGAGTTCTCTGCTGACAGTGGTGCTAATATTTGATGGCCCACACCTTCATCAGTAGGACTCCAAGGAAGATATCCAAATGAAATAACCTCAAGCAGATGTTTATTTTCAAAATATATATCCTATGCCAAGAGTTCCTAAAGGGAGATAATATTTCAGACTTTTATGATTTTTGCCATCTACTTGCAAACCCAATGTAAGACCTTAGTAAAGAGCAACTTTTCAAGAATGTCTTTTGTGCTGACAATTTATTGGTGCTTGACAGATTAGTGCAATGGTTCTCAACCTGTGGGTTGTGACCCCTTTGTAACAATGAAAATATATCCTGCATATCAGATATTTACATTATCATTCATAACAGTAGCAAAATTACAGTTATGAAGTAGCAATGAAAATAATTTTATGGTTGGGGGTCACCACAACATGAGGACACTGGATTAAAGGGTTGCGGCACTAGGAAGGTTGAGAACCACTGGATTAGTGCCTATATGGATGGACATAAAACTTTGAGTCTTTTGTAATCAAAGAGTTGATTCAAAATAAAATTTTTTTTTTTTTTTGAGACAGAGCCTCAAGCTGTCACAGCAACCTCCAACTCCTGGGCTTAAGCAATTCTCTAGCCTCAGCCTCCCACGTAGCTGGGACTACAGGCGCCCGCCACAATGCCCGGCTAGTTTTTTTTTGGTTTGAATTGTCATTGTTGTTTGGCAGGCTCGGGCTGGATTTGAACCCGCTAGCTCTGGTGTATGTGGCTGGTGCCTTAGCTGCCTGAGCTACAGCCACCAACCCTCAAAATAAATATTCTAAGGATAACATCAAACACTAATGAATAAGTGACATGTATAAATAGTTTATAAGGGAATTATTTGAGATTAAGCTTTTTTTTTTTTTTTTTGAGAGTGTCACTATGTCACCTTTGGTAGAGTGCCATGGCGTCACAGCTCACAGCAACCTCAAACTCTTAGGCTTAAGTGATTCTCTTGCCTTAGCCTCTCAAGTAGCTGGGACTATAGGCGCCGGCCACAACACCCAGCTATTTTTTGTTGCAATTGCTATTGTTGTTTAGCTGGCCCAGGCTGGGCTCGAACCCTCCAGCCTCGGTGTACGTGGCTGGTGCCATAACCACAGTGCTACAGGCACCGAGCCTGAGATTAATAATTTTCATTTCCTCACAAAATAAATATCTCTATACTAAAAAAGACGCCTCACCTTAAGCAGGAGAAAAAAAAGCTCAACAAAAATAAAGTCATACCCATGACCCACACATAATATTATCTTTAGTGAGGAAAATACTAAGATTAAGACATACAAAAATATCTGAGAATGACATTATTAAATTTGTCCTAAAACCTGGAGAAAAGAACAGCTGGTATACGTAAGAAAAATTTAAATAGAAAACATTACACACAACAACAAAATAGTCCATTGCCCTTAAGAAAACCAATAAACTGCCAAAAACTTTCATACTTCCATTTTTAGGTTTTCAATAATGTTTTCTTAGTCAATCCACCACTCCAAACTCCAACCAGCTAAGATGGCAACAGGTACAACTGGCCATACACCCTGTTTACCCCTGGATGCCTTCCATGCCAATGAGGGTAGAATTTGTCCTGGAAGGAGCCAGAGTAAAAGGAAAATTGCTTCTCTTCACTCAGAAGGAAACTCCCCATCTCGAGCATCTTCCACACTCCTCCCTGGACGGCGTCTCAGTGCTTGCCTGCACTCTTCAGCCCCATAATTGTGAAGGTAGCCGCTGTCAGTTTCTCATAAACAAGGAACATGAGAGCAGCAGTGAGTACTGTCTGCAGCAGTTTGGCTTCAAGGCCTTTGTAGAGTCCCATTATTCCAAAGCGTCTAAAAGAAAAGAGGTTTGAAAAGACAAAAGTTTTCTTTATAAAAGTGAACTCCTTCATTATAGAAATATGCTACCTGGGGTAGGAAGCATTTGCTGTATCAAAACAAGCAATGAAGGTTTTCAATTTTAACAGACTTCTGTTGTCAAAGAACTTATTTTTAAAGGTATCTGGGGACAGACCTTGTCTTTGTAGTCACCATTAATATATCAGAAAGTTGACAATTTCCCATGGATAGATGCAGATCCTAAAATCTCTTAACACCACCATGTTGCTAAAAGCTGAGATCTAAGAACATTTATATGTTCCTGGTAACGCTGTCACAACTCAGTTGTTTCCACTGAATGGTTCCTAACTAGCAGCAAAACTGCCAACAGGTTTATATAATTTTAGTCTCAAGGGCACTAGAGAAAGAGACAGAAATGAAAAACTACTGGATTTTTAGACTTACCATACATTTGATCCTCTGACACAGAGATTCTCAAATTTAGCACGCATTTCAATCACCTGAAGGGCTTGTTAAAACACGGATTGCTGGGTCCATTTCCAGAGGTTTTGATTCATTAAACTTGGGCGAGGACTCAAGAATTTGAATTTCTTACAAGCTTCCAGATGTTAAGTATAATGATGCTAGCCCAGGGAGCAGCCCTTAAGAATCACTGCTCTAATCTCAGAGAAGAATGCTTCAGTGGAACCAAGAATTCAGAGCAAATGATCTCTCCAAAGCTGTTTAGAGTGAATTAACCTCATATGCTAGTTTTAGCAACTTCGGGGCTATATACAGCATGTGGATTGATATTAAAACTAGTCGAAGGTTCCATTCAGAAGATACTACTATGTTTTACACATACACTGTATGAACCTATTATTAGGGGGAAATCACGTAATAAGGAGGAATGAAAAGACTAGATGTACGAATTTCTTTTTTTTTTTTTTTGAGACAGTCTCAAGCTGTTGTCCTGGGTAGAATGCCAAGGCGTCATAGGTCACAGCAACCTCCAACTTTTGGGCTCAAGTGATCCTCTTGCCTCAGTTTTTCTATTTCTAGTAGAGACTGGCTCTTGCTTTTGCTCAGGCTGGTCTGGAGCCCATAAGCTCAAGCAATCCACCTGCCTCGGCCTCCCAGAGTGCTAGATTACAGGCATGAGCCATTGCACCTGGCCTGGATGTATAAATTTCTAGTTCACTGACTAACTTGAATCATGTTAACCCAAGAAACCCAAGAAATTCTACCTCAGTGTTGCTCAAGGTGGGGTCTTAACTATGTCAGAAGCACTAGGGTTTGTACAGAAATGTAGACTGCCAAGTTCTACCCCAGAGGGAAAGAATGAACCTGCATTTTAACAAGCACCTCAGGTGATTCTCAATCACACAAAAATTTGGAGAGGCTGGTACAGTATATACTACATTATCCATTATAGTAGCCACTAGCCATATTTGGCAACTACAATTTAAAAAAATTAAAAATTCAGTTTCTGCCTGGAATCCAAGCTCAGGAGTTCAAGACCAGCCTAAGCAAGAGTGAGACTCTGTCTCTAAAATCTAGCTGGGTGTTGTGGTGGGCGCCTATAGTCCCAGCTTGCTTGGGAGGCTGAGGTAAAAGGATCACTTAAGCCCAGAAGTTTGATGTTGCGGCAAGCTATGACCCTACAGCACTCTACACAGGGCAACAGAATGAGACTTTGTCTAAAAAAAGAAAAAAAAATTTGATTTCTCAGTTGCCCTGGGACTATTTCATGTGCTCAAAGCCACATGCTAATAGTGGCAAACCCTACTGGACAGTGTAGATCTTTCCATAATTGCAGAACATTCTAATAGAATGGAAGCTTTTGTTTATTCAATCCTTCCTGAATGCTCACTGAGCATCTGAGTTTCAACTTCTGGCTCTGCCTCTGTCTGGTACATCTGTCACTTTTTCTCTGAATCTGTTTCCTGATCTGCAAAATGAGACTATAATCACCCTTCTATATCCATATGGTTGAGTGAGAAACAAACAAGAGATGTGAAAACACGCTGGATTTGAAAACTATACAACCCCTTAGATTTCCATCTAACATTATCTTCTTAACTTTCTCGTTAACTACATTTTTCTTCAGTCTCTCAGTGTTGGTAGAAATGGAAATTGGTAATATATTTTGGGGGCACTGTCCATCAAAATTTTATATGTTGAAAGTCCTTAATTAGGTAATTTCAGTAGATAAAGGAATTTTCTCTCCAAATATAATCTCTCAGATGTACAAGCTAAATTTATGGCTGTTTATTCAGCAGTACTGGCAAAGGCAAAAACTTGGAAACCTAAATATCCATTAGTAAGTATTTATTGGTAAATAAATCAGGGCATGTTATATAGTAGGAAACTAGGCAGTCACTACAAAAAGTAAGACTAAGTCCATAGATATCAATGTGAAGGGATGTCTGTAATAGTAAGCTTATAAAAAGGTAAGTTGCATACATATGTTGCAAATATATATTTTGTAGAATATCCTTAGCCATTAACAGTGACTACTTTTAGTAAAAATAAGAAAACAAGGATTTTGTATGCACGGACTTATAGCTTTTACTGAAGTTTAACTCATTTTAATGAGTTTTGACTTATACATATACATACTCATGAAGCCATCAACACATTTGAAATAGTTAACATATTCATCAGCTACCAAAGTATTTTCATTTCCTTTTATAATCATTCCTTTCCTCTGTCTATGCTGGCCTCAGGTAATGACTGACTGCTTTGTCAGTATTGATTAGCTTTTTGCATTTTTTAGAATTTTATACAAGTGGAATTATGAGCTCTTTTTTATCTGCCTTCTTTCACTCAGCATAATTATTCTGAGATTCTTCCATGTTGTTGTATGTATCAATACTTTCTTCTTTTTTTATTTCTGAGTAGTTGTTTACCATATGGATAATATCACAACTTTTTTTTTTTTTTTTGCAGTTTTTTGGCCAGGGCTGGGCTTGAACCTGCCACCACCAGCATATGGGGCCAGCGCCCTATCCCTTTGAGCTACAGGCACTGCCCCACAACATATTTTTATGTATCTATTCACCCAATGATGGACATAGTTTTCAACTCTTACCAAGAAAGGTGTTACTAACATTTTTACACAAGTCTTTCATTTCTCTTAGGTAATACCTTGAAGTAGAATAGCTTGGTCCTATGGGAGATGTATGCTTAACTTTTTAAAGAAAATGCCAAAATGCCTTTCTAAAGCACTTGTATCACTGTATGTTTCCATCGGTGCCACAGAAAAGTACCACTTACTTCACACCCTTCCCAATACTTTGTACAGCAAGTATTTGCATTTTACCTTATACCAATTCTTTGATTTTATTTTTTATCCAATGCATATCCTATTTGTTTTTTTGCAGTTTTTGGCCAGGGCCGAGTTTGAACCTGCCACCTCTGATATATGGGGCTGGCGCACTACTCCTTGAGCCACAGGTGCCGCCCAGCATATCCTATTTTTATAATAAATTTATTTTTGAAGTATTTTGTATCTAGCAACAACAATAAAGTTATAACAGCTTCTGCTTCAAAGGAAGTCCTTGACTTATCTGACTTCCCTAAGTGCCAGTTTCTTAAAATGAAACGGGGAAATGACAATAATTCCTATCTCATAGAGCTACTGTTAGGACAGAGATGACCCACATAAAGCATCTTACTTAGTGTCTTGCCATTATAGCAAACTCTCAAAATGTTAAGTTACTTTTACCATTGTCATCATCATCGTTATTACTTTTCCATTCCTCTCTCCCTTCCCTACTACTACTGCTGCTGCTATCTCTATAAGCAGATGTTATATTCCTATGAGAGGCCATAGGACATGCCATTGATGAACACCACTCAGGCACATTAGATTATGGAAGGGATCCCTTTCTGAGGGCATTCTGCATATTTATAACTAGCAAATAATTCTGCCTCAAGCAGTATAAAAGCAATCCATGTAACCAATACATTTGTACTTCCAGAATATTCTGAAATAAAACAAACACAAGTATTAAGTAGTTGAACTTTTCCACTCCTCCAAGGCTTCCCCAAATGTTGTCATTTTAAAATGTTATTTTATTTTTTAGAGACAGAGTCTCATTCTTTCACCAGGCTGGACTGCAGTGGTACAACCATAGCTCACAGCAACCTCAAACTCCTGGGCTCAAGCAATTCTCCTGCCTCAGCCTCCTGAGTAGCTAAGACTACAGGCAAGTGCTATCATGCCTGGCTAAGTTTTTTTTAATTTTTTGTACAAATGGGGTCTCATTATATTGCCCAGGCTGGTCTCAAGCAATCTTCCCTCTACAGCTCCCGAAGTGCTAAGATTACAGACATGAGCCACCATGTCTGGCCTCTAAATGTCATCACATTACATCAAGCTCCTAAAATGAGAAATGTCTGAGCACAGCATGCAAGACAGAGGTTTTGAGGCTGCCACTGCTAAGGCAGTAGTGTAAGAGAAGAAATCCAATCACTTCTTGGGAGAGACAGCTGTTGAAGAAGAGGACAGACAGTGAAGCACCCACAAAGCTCACCTTACTCGCTGGTGAAGAAGATAGAGAACATTCCGAAGACTTCCCAATGTTCTGTTTTCTGGGTTTAGCCTGTGACGTCCAAACTGAAAAATAAGGAAAAATAAATCGTTACTGTATATTACTGTTTTTTTTTTGAGACAGAGTCTCACTCTGTTGCCCTAGCTAGAGTGCAGTGGCATCATTATAGCTCATTACAACCTCAAACTCCTGGGCTCATTTGATCCTTCTGCCTTAGCCTCCTGAGTAGCTCAATAACAGGTGTGTGCCATAATGCCCAGCTAATTTTTCTATTTTTAGTAGAGTCAGGGTCTTTCTGTCCTCCCACCTTGACCTCCTAAGTGCTAGAATTACAGGCAGAGTCACTGACTAATACTGGAAAGGATATTATGTTACAGTAACATCTTATAATATACAATAAGAATATCCAATTATACCACACATTTCATTAATCCTTTACTTTTCAACTAAATAAGTATTTTGATGAAATAAATGAAAATAAGAAACATTTTTCAGGCTGGGCATGGTGGCTCACACCTGTAATCCTAGCATGCCCAGCTATTTGTTTTGGTTGCAGTTGTCATTGTTGTTTAGCAGGCCCAGGCCTCGGTGTATGTGGCCAGCGCCCTACTCCAAAAAATACTTATTATTTTTTTTTTTTTTTCATTTTTATTTTTTTTTTTGAGCCAGAGTCTCAAGCTGTCACCCTGGGTAGTGTGCTGTGGCATCACAGCTCACAGCAACCTCAAACTCTTAGGCTTAAGTGATTCTCTTGCCTTTGCCTCTCAAGTAGCTAGGACTACAGGCACCTGCCACAATGCCCAGCTATTTTTTGGTTGTAGTTGTCATTGTTTGGCAGGCCCAGGCCACATTCAAACCTGCCAGCTCTGGTGTATGTGGCTGGCACCTTAGCCACTTGAGCTACAGGTGCTGAGCCCCAAAAATACTTTTTTAAAAAAGGTAGTAATTTGGTCCAGGCACAGTGGCTCACACACTCTGGGAGGCAGAGGCTTGAATTTAAGTGTTTGAGACCAGCCTGAACAAGAGCAAGACCTCGTCTCTAAAAATAGAAAAACTAGCTAGGTGTTGTGGCAGGCACCTGTAGTCCCAGCTACTTGGGAGGCTAAGGCAAGAAGATTGCTTGAGCCTAAGAGTTTGAGGTTTCTGTGAGCTATGATGTCACGGTACTCCACTAACGGTTACAAAGTGAGACTCTGTCTCAAAAAAAAAAAAAGTAATAATTATTTTTAACTGAAATATTCTCACTACCATTCTCATTTTATCTAGCAATAAGTCTCTTGAACCTTTTTTCTAAAATAGACCTTGAATCTGTTCTCATGCTGTCTCTCCTCTCCACTGCTACCACCCTAGTCTAAAGCCACCAAACCCTCTCACTTGTCTCACTGCAATGGTCTGATTGCCCCCACTTTCTCTTAGCTTTCTGACCAACTCACCATAATAGCCGTAACAATCTTCTTGAATTGTAAATCAGATCACATACATCCCAGCTTAAAGCTTTTCAAAGGTTTCTCACTGCACTGAGAATAAAAATCTAGATTCCTCACCTACAGCTTTCCTGTTACTTTTCCAATCTCACTCAGAGCCACTCTCCAGCCATAGAGGCCTCCTTTCAGTTCCTGGGATGGAATGCCCCAAACTTTTAGCACATCATACTTCCTCTACCTGAATGCATTTTCCTTCACTCTGCATGGATAGGCTCTTATTTTCCTTTGCATCTTAATTTAAATAAGCCTCCTCAAAGAAGCCCCCCCCCCAACCATGCTACAAAAAGCCTCACTACATCCCCTCCACTACCAGCAGAATGCTCTTACTTCCTTTATAGCTCTTTTTTCAATTTATAATTATCTGTTTATTTTGCTTATTTACCTATTCGTTCACTCTTCCCGTATCTCCACCAGGGCAGGGATTATATCTGTTTTGTTCACCACAATACCCAACTCCTTGCTCAGTATAGATGCCTAATAAATATTTAAATGGATCAATAACTGAATGAGTGAAAAAGCAGAATTTGAAAGTTCTTTAGAAAAGTGAAACCACTAATTTCTCCTAAGTGAACCAAAGAAATTAACCTCTGACTTTGTTAAGGATAATCTGTCCTAGAGCACTAAGCAAATAAACATGAATGAGAAGGAAGCAAATTTACATTTTCCTGATGTCCTTAAAGAATGTTTTTCCACATTTGTTTTGTTTTATTTTTTAAGACAGACTCTCGCTCTGTCACCTAGGCTAGAGTGCATGACATCATCACAGCTGATTACAATCTCAGGCACCTGCCACTACACCTGGCTAATTATTTTTTCTATTTTTAGCAGAGATAGGGTCTGGATTTTGCTCAGGCTGGTTTCAAACTCCTGACCTCAAGCAATCCTCCTGCCTTGGTGTAGAATTATAGGTATGAGCCACCGTGCCCAGCCCACATTTGGATTCTCTGAGACTTTGGGACATTACCTAAGAAATTACAAATGCAACTTTATTCCAAACCAAATAGAAAACCTGGTTAACACAATACGAAAGAAATGGAATAATGGATGGGGAATACTCTGGCATACCAACAGACTACTTTATTTTATTGTTTTGAGACAGAATCTCAAGCCTATGGCGTCAGCATAGCTCACAGCAACCTCCAACTCTTGGGCTCAAGTGATCCTCTAGCCTCAGTTTTTCTATTTTTAGTAGAGAAAGGGTCTAGCTCTTGCTTAGGCTGGTCCTGAACTCATGAGCTCAAGCAATCCACCTGACTTGGCCTCCCAGAGCCACCTTGCGTGGCCTCCGACTGCTTTATTGTTCTTTGAACACTGCTTTTATTTTTTTTTTTTTGAGACAGAATCTCACTATGTTGCCCTAGGCTAGAATGCAGTGTTGTCAGCCTAGCTCACAGCAACCTCAGAATCCTTGGCTCAAACAATCCTCCTGCCAGTGCCCACCACAATGCCCAGCTAGTTTTTCTATTTTTAGTAGAGACTGGGTTTCGCTGTTGCTGAGGCTGGTCTTGAATTCCTGAGCTCAAGTGATCCACCTGCCACAACCTCCCAGAGTGCTAGGATTACAGGAATGAGCCCCTGCACTGGCTTTGAACACTGCTTTAAGTAAAGAGACCACACATGTTAGAATGTTGTTTGACCAAATGCAGAGAGAACCCCAGTACTCACCCTCAGAATTGACTGTACTGTCTGCATGGGATAGGTGACTGTGGTGGCAATTGCCTTGGCTACTGCACCAATGATGAACACATCCAAAGAAGAAAGCTGGGAAGCAAAGAAAGAACAAATCATAGCAATCCAAACAACAAGAAGATGTCAAGAGATTATTTGGCTCCTTTCCAAATCAGGGATTACCTTCATCCGTTTCTTTAAAAGCTGCCGTTTTAAACCTTCGTAGAACATGAACTGGATGGCAGGATTGAAGACCAATAGCAAGGAGGGAAGTGTGCCATTCCATAAAGCCAAGATTCCTTCATCTCGAATGATCTGGTGAAAAGCATCTAAGAAAGAAATCAGAGACTTTTGAAAAGCACAATCCCCTAACTAAAGAAGACAATGTAAATTCTGGCCAAATATACCTAGAATATAAACCATTATTAACTCTATAAAGATTTCCTTCTTGCAATATTATTTTGGGGGCATGTTTATAAATTAACTATTTTTTGATAATCAGATACTGAAAGTCACCAACTTCAATCATAGGCAACTCTTCCTGAAAGTCTGAGGCTTGAATGTCAAATTTCCCTAAGTAATTATCACCACTACTGGGAACTCTGTATTATATAGAATTGTGCATTGAGCCCACATGTTTCACAACGTCTGGTGCAGTGGTTCTCAACCTTCCTAATGCCGTGAGCCTTTAATACAGTTCCTGTGGGTTGCGACCCACAGGTTGAGAACTGCTCGCTAGCATAACAAAAGATAGGAGGCTGGAGTCCAAAAGATAAGATACTAGAAGATTTGACTTAAGAGAAAACTACCATTCCTGGGCCAGGCGTGGTGGTTCATGCCTGTAATCCTAGCACTCTGGGAGGTTGAGGTGGGTAGATTGCTTGAGCTCAGGAGTTCAAGACCAGCCTGAGCAAGAGTGAGACCCCCATCTCTAAAAAATAAGCCAGGTGTTGTGGCAGGCACCTGTAGTCCCAGCTACTTGGGAGGCTGACGCAAGTGAATTGCTTAAGCCCAGAAGTCTGAGGTTGCTGTGAGTTATGACTCTACCCAGGGTGACAAAGTGAAATTCTGTCTCAAAAAACAAACAAACAAAAAATAGGGTGGTGCCTGTGGCTCAGTGAGTAGGGTGCGGCCCCATATACAAAGGGTGGCAGGTTCGAACCTGGCCCCGGCCAAACTGCAATTAAAAAAATACCTGGGTTTTGTGGCAGGAGCCTATAGTCCCAGCTACTTGGGAGGCTGAGGCAAGAGAATCGCCTAAGCCAAAGAGCTGGAGGTTGCTGTGAGCTGTAAGCTGTAAGCTGTGATGCCACGGCACTCTACCGAGGGCGACAAAGTGAGACTCTGTCTCTTAAAAAAAAAAGAAAAGAAAATATTTTTCTACCTCTTATTTTAGGCTTGGTCATGTTAATGCTCTGGCCACTGAGGTGTCAGTAGACAAGGTGCAAACAGAGCTTGTACCATTGAGCATGTTCTTTGTGCTTCTGCCACCACCATGAGAAGAATGTGCTGATGCTAATCCCAGGAAGAGGAGGGCAGCTGAAACTCTCAGGCAGGGGGCAGCCCAGATGAGTCAGATCCCTGTCAATCCACAGACACATGAGCTAACCAAATGCTACTGACAGATGCTGACATTTGAGGTTATCTGTTATGTAGCTTTATAGTGGCAATAGATTCCAGATGCAAAGAGTAAAAAAACCCTTAAATAGGAACTAGCCTAGAGACACTTACCAATGATACCTTTGTAGTTGGTGGGTACAATGTCTTCATTCCGAAATTTTGCTCCTTGCAGCTTTAGCCTGGTGTTTACCACCCAGAGTGGAGTTGTCAGCAACACATTCACCACTCCTTTACAAAGAAAGAGGGAGAGACTAAGGGAAAGAAAGCCAAACATAACCTTTAAGCTCTTCTGTCTTAAAGCCCCATAACAATATTCAATTTATACCTCTTGCCACCAACCTCCTGGGAGACCTAAGTTAAGGTGTCTCTTTGCATCAGGGTACAACACAAGCCACTACTGTTAGAAGCAATTTGGAAGCTTTGCTGATAGCAAGTGGCTGACAGCAGCACCTTTCCACATGAAAAGAGTAATGAGCTGCTTCATTTGTGTAATAGGAAGCAATCTACTTGTCAATTTATATAGCATTCAAAGTAGCAATTTTGATATAATTTTAAATGCAATTTTAACATAATAGCTTTAGAGAGGAGGTGGCTTACAGATAACATGCTAAGTCCACGACAATATCAGATCAAACACTCAATTTATAATTCTCACATAAGTAGTTCACATGGTTTTAAGTGACTGAATCTTATACAATGGGTGACAGGTAGGGAAAAAGTGGTGACATTTCAAAGTGCCTTAACAGTGTAGAAGCTCCAAAGCGTTCCTGATTGCTTAGACGATTAGGACAGGCAGGCAGCAAGCAGTAATTATGAAGTGTCACAAAACATTGACAGCTTCGCAAGCATCATGTTCCTTACAAGCTTAAGATGGGAATCTTGGCCCCCCCAGGGGTGTCTCTGAGTGGAACAATACAATGAGCCAGGTGCTTCTGTTTTGAAAACACATGATCCCAATTTAACACCATCTTGAAATATTAAAATATTCCTCATCAGTCCTGAAATGATTAAAAAAATACCAGACAAAATTGTAACAAAGTGCCTGACACATGGTATATACTTAGTAAATACTTGTTAAGTAAATAACTAAATAAATGAACCTAGGAACAAACTGCAAACAAGCACACATGGAGCTATCTGGTTCCAGTCATGCCCTAAAGAACCAAGAGGCACAATACTAACAGACAAATCTTTTTACTGAAAGATATGTAAGCACGCCTGGTAAAAGAATGTTCTGATTTAAGGAATCTCAAAACATTCTCTACAAAAAAACAGTCTAACCAAAGATAAACTTGATGAAAAAGCCAAGAGATTCAAATTCCAATTTTTCATTTGTTGAATACAATTGCTAAAGTAAGATATTTGCTACTATCTCTTAAGAGCATTAAGAGAACACAAAGTAAACGATATTACCAAATACTTTTATGAGGTTTTTTTATATTTTTATAGATTGACATATCATAATTTTTAGTCATGGACTTAATATCTTTGCACATTATCCTTTGAGGCATTGATCATACCCTGAAAATCCTTACCTAGAGATTCCTTCTAGTCTTATTCTTGAAAAGCACCAGTTTTTCAGAGGCCAAGATAAAAGGATATTAATACATGCCTGTTTGCCCAGACTGTAAAATACATTCCCATTCAATGCAATGCACACTTAACAGAAAAACTAAAAGCCAGAAAAATCAGACTAGAATGAACAGTCTAGGGCGGTGCCAATAGCTCAGTGGGAAGGGTGCTGGCCACATACCAAGTTTGGCAGGTTCAAACCTAGCCCGGGCCAGCTAAAACAATGACAACTGCAACAAAAAAATAGCCAGGCATTGTGGCAGGTGCCTGTAATCCCAGCTACTTGGGAGGCTGAGGCAAGAGAATCGCTTAAGCCCAAGAGTTTGAGGCTGCTGTGAGCTGTGATGCCATAGGACTCTACTGAGGGCGACAAAGTGAGACTCTGTCTCAAAAAAAGAAAGAAAAAGAAATAGCAGTCTACTGCACTTGTTTTAAGGGAAAAGGAAGAGAGGAGAGCTTAGGACCAGAAATCACAAGCATTCATAGAACGGCAGTATATATACTTCTCTTAAGTATGTGAAATACATTGCAAGGAAATTAATTAATTAGAAATCAAGATTCCATGCTGGGCATGGTGGCTCATGCCTATAATCCTAGCACTCTGGGAGGCCAAGGTGGGTAGAATGCCTGAGCTCAGAAGTTGGAGAACAGCCTGAACCAGAACGAGATCCTGTCTCTTAAAAAAAATAGCCGGGCATTGTGGCAGGTGCTTATAGTCCCAGCTACTCGAGAGACTGAGGCAAGAGAATCACTTGAGCCCAAGAGTTTGAGGTTGCTGTGAGCTATGACACCACAGTACTCTACCAACGGTGATAAAGTGAGACTGTCTCAAAGAAAGTAAAGAAATCAAGATTTGTTTCATGTTCTATTCAAGAAGTAACCACACACAAAACACTTATGAGGCAATACAGCTAAAATTAAGCTTTAACCACTATTTATAATTCTGCTTTCATATCCTCATTATAAACACAAGCCAAAAGACTGAAAGGATTCTTCTAAAAACCAACCAAGTACAAAAATGAAATACATTATTTAAATAAGAGAATATAAAGTCCTTGTGAAAACATTTTGTACCTATAAGCTTTTTATATGAGAAGTTCAAGTACTTTTTTCATACTCTAAGCCAAAGCAGATGGAGGGGTATTTTTTAACCCCTATTATTTTATGAGTTCTAAGAAAAGCCACTGAAATACTTGAGAATCCAAAACTTTACTGAAACTTGCAACCTATACAGTCAAGCAAAGGACAATATTCCACTGAGGAGAAATATGTCATAAACTATTTATAAGTTACTAGTACCTAAAAGGCTATATAGAAAACTCCTTCCAGTTCCAAGCTGTGGATGGTACTATAACAGAGGAAACAGTTTGAAAAGGGTAAAATGTTTTATCAGCTGTCTCTTTAGACACCCCCCACCACCACTCTTTTTAGGACTTAAAATGGTATTCCTGCCCAAAGCCAGTGGTCAGAAGGGCAGGGAAGTGTTCTTTGTTTTTTTTTCAACCATAAGAGACAGCTCTACTGAATAGTCCAGGCAGAAGTTACGTAACAGTAACAGTATCATTGGCATTAAAAAAAGAGTTAGTGGTAACCTCCCTGCTACCTAGGAGACTGAGGCAAGAGAATCGCTTAAGCCCAAGAGTTTGAGGTTGCTGTGAAGTGTGACGTCATAGCATTCTACCGAGGGCAACACAGTGAAGCTCTGTCTCAAAACAAACAACAAAAAAACAATAAAATAGTACATTTTTAAGTTTCAAGCAGAATTTGAAGAGCAACAGTGCTATTCCTAGTTTTCCCTGGAAATAGTAAAACTTATTTCTTCAGTGATTACAATACTATGATAGGACTCTCAGCAGGAAGAGAAAAAGTTGTCCTAATTGTAAATTAAAAATAAAATCCTTGCCCGTCCTCCAAACTGAACTGAAAAACCTTAAAACTAAGTTCCCAGCCATGAAGGGAAGGGAGGTCAGACATATTTTGTTATACCCTCTCCGTTTTAGAGTTTAGACTAGGCTGGGCCCGGTGGCTCACACCTAGCACTTTGGGAAGCCAAGGTGTGTGGATTGCTTGAGCCCACAAGTTCAAGACCAGCCTGAGCAAGAGCGAGACCCCATTTCTAAAAATAAAACAGCCAGACGTTGTGAAAGATGCTTGTAGTCCCAGCTACTCGGGAGGCTGAGGTAAGAGAATTGCTGGAGCCCAAGAGTTTGAGGTTGCTGTGGGTTATGACGCCACAGCATTCCACCCAGGGCAACATAGTGAGATTCTCTCAAAAAAAAAAAAAAAGAATATTTATTAACTCGACTGAAAATAAACATGAAACTTGGTACTTGTTTCCCCCCTCAAAGGTATGAATTAGCAATTCTGAAGTGACTTTATGTGTGGATAGAATAAGTAAATATATTGCGATCCTGGCCCAATTCTTTTGAATAACAGAGAAAAAGTATAATTCCTCTTTCACAAGTCATTCATTCATACTTTGCTAATGAAATTTGTATTTTGTGTCTAGTATGTGGTAAGCCTGGTTCTAGTTGCTGAGGACACAGCAGCAGATAAATGAAAATGTCTGTTCTTGGGCGGTGCCTGTGGTTCAATGGGTAGGGTGCCAGCCCCATATACCAAGGGTGGCTGGTTCAAACCCAGCTCCGGCCAAACTGCAACAACCACCACCAAAAAAATAGCTGGGCATTGTGGCAGGCGCCTGTAGTCCCAGCTACTCAGGAGAATTGCCTAAGCCCAGGAGTTGGAGATTGCTGTGAGCTGTGACCCCACACACTCTACCAAGGGCGATAAAGTGAGACTCTGTCTCAAAAAAGAAAAAAAGAAAAGAAAATCTCTGTTCTCATGAAGCTTATCTAATTTTATAATCTCACAGTTCATTGCGAGTATAAGAAACCAGGTTACACTGATTGCATTTGTTAGGCAAAGTACCTCTTACAATTATGTCTTGTCCCCCCAAAGGTGTGCCACACATCGTGACCCCAATTTCACAGATTATTAACCTGAAGTAATCAAAAGGATCAGAACATAGTTTTAAAGAGTTTAAGTGAAAAGCTGAGGATAATCACCTGGGAAATACAAACTCCAGAAAAATGGGGTTAGAACTCTTAAGTTAAAAGTTAAGGTCTTGGCTGGGTGTAGTGGCTCACGCCTATAATCCTAGCACTCTGGGAGGCCAAGGCCAGTGGATTGCCTAAGATCACAGGTTCGAGACCAGCCTGAGCCAGAGCCAGACTCTGTCTCTAAAAATAGCCAGGCATTGCGGCAGGTGCCCGTAGTCCCAGCTACTTGGGAGGTTGAGGCAAGAGAATTGCTTGAGCCCAAGAATTTGAGGTTGCTGTGAGCTATGAGGCCATGGCACTCTACCAAGGGCGAGAAAGTGAAACTGAGTCAAAAAAAAAAAAAAAAAAAGTTAAAGCTCTTGCTTATACAGGAAGAAAACAAAGAGATTTAGTAGGATATTAACATTTTCTATACAAGGCTGGTTTAATTAGTTACTTTTTTTTTTTTTACAGCTTGTTTTCATTTCCTTTCCAATTTAAAAACGTATTTAATGTTGCTTCTTAGCATTATGGCACACTCCCTAGGTAGAGAACACTCTGACTTTAACGTTTCATGTGTAAATTACATAACCTAATGGTTTGTACCCTCATATTAATCTGAAATAAATAAATAAATAAAAACACTGCATTTTAAACACCGTGATAATAATGATGTTTTTTGTACAAGAAAGGTAAGAGGGAAGCTAATCTATAATACAGACCAATAGTTTAGGGGGAAAGGGTCTTCCCTGGTGCCCTTCACTTATTTACAACATACGTGAGGAAATAGGCTAATCTATAATCCTAGAAACAAACGTTACAGCTGCCTGTTTTAACCCAGGTCCCGTAACACTCTCTTAAGGCTCAAATTATTTTAACTCTCCAATAGCTTAGATTTGTAATTACTTATTTTAATAGGATAAATAAGTAAAATATGTAGTCTATCGGAGGATAAGGGCTACTGACAAAATTTAAGAAGAGAACAGGGACAGAACACCAGGAATAGAAAGGTATACCATTTCAGATAGTGTGGTGTTAAGTTAAAGCTGCCTCCTTATGCACTGTAAGTTCAGTATGAAGGATTCTCCATGCATACTGAACTTAACCTAACCAGACACATAAACAGAATACAACCTACTCATGGAGCACTCACAGGGTCTGGGCCAATCACAGATGGCCAACTGTTCAAACTATTCAAAAATAAGGCAAATGTTGAGCTGTAACTAATCTGTTTCTGTACCTTACTTCTGTTTTTTGCATGTTGTTTTTCTTTTTCTATTCATAAATATTATCTAACCATGAGGAAGTCCTGAAGTCACTCTGAACTCTTCCTGGCTCTGGGGGCTGCCTGGTTTGAGGATTGTTTTTTACTTTATTAAACTCTGTTCAGTTTAATTTGTCCAAAGTTTTTCTAATTGTGGTCATTTAGGGAAAAAAACTTAAAGGAGGTGAAGGAGTTAACCATGTGGTTACTAGGCAGTGGAAACAACAGGCACACAGGTAGAAGCATGCCTCACCAGGGTGGCTACAGCAATGTGAGTAAAGAAAAGAACAGGAAGTGAGGTCATATAGGAAGGGTTTTGTAGGATAAAGAACAGGAGAGTGAGGTCATATAGGAAGAGTTTTGTAGGACAAACTAAGGACTTTGGCTTTTACTCTGAGTAGGATGGGAAGTAGAGGGCTCTCAACAGAGAAATTATACTACTCATGATTTCACTTATCTTAACACGATTGCACTGGCTGTTGTGTTGAACACAAACTGAAGGGGACAAAAGAAGCAGCAGGAGATCAGTTAGGAGGCTCTGAAGATAATCCAGGCAAGATCTGAAGGTGATTGTGACTCACATGGTAGTGTAGACAAGAAGTACAGTTGTCCCTCAGCATCTGAGGGGGACTGGATGCAGGACACCTTAGGATACCAAAATCAAATCCCTGATATAAATTGGCATAATATTTACATGAAACTTATGTGTGTACTCCTGTATATTTTAAATCATCTCTAGATTACTTATAATACCTAACACGGTACAAATGCTATGTAAATACTTGTTATACTGTATTGTTTAGGGAATAAGGATAAGAAAAACAAGTCTACATACTCAGTTCATATGCAATCAACCTTTTATTTCCCCAAATCTTTTCAGTATTTTCAATATTGTCTGCCTTTAAGGAGTTTTCTGTTTTTGAGACAGAGACTTTGTGCCCTGGATAGAGTGTCATGGCGTTCGAGTTCACACACCTCAAACTCCTGAGCTCAAGCAATCCACCCGAGTTGGCCTTCCAGAGTACTAGGATTATAGGTGTGAGCCACTGCACCCAGTCCAAGTGAAAGCTAATTAAATCAAAATTAAACAAAGACTAACATAAGAATATGTGTATGTGTGTGTGTGTTTTTTTTTTTTTTTTTTTTTGCAGTTTTTGGCCAGGGCCGGGTTTGAACCCGCCACCTCCAGTATACGGGGCTGGCGCCCTACTCCTTGAGCCACAGGTGCGGGCCCCTAACATAAGAATATTAATGAGTAGAAAGACTAAAGAATCCAAACCAAAAAACCACATACCGCATATACTTGAGTATAAGCCGAGTTTTTTCGGCACAAAATTTGTGCCGAGTTTGGGTTTTTCAGCACAAATTTTGTGCCGGAAAAAACTCGGCTTATACTCAAGTATATACGGTAAGTGGATTCAATATAAGTGGAAAAGAAGACTCAGGGGCCATGAATACTCTTTGCCTGATAACTATTTTCCAATCAAATAATTTTAATTTCAAATGGACAATTACAGTATTCGCCTCCGTGGCCCTAAAATTAGTAATTTCTCAAAGAATATCAAAAAGTGATTCTACAAAATACCAACACTGAACAGACAATGTTTAAATCAATTAATCTCATTACATGGCAGCACCAGTAGCTCAGTGGGTAGGGCGTCAGCCACATATACGGAGGCTGGCAGGTTTGAACCCGGCCTGGGCCTGGCTAAAACAACAATGGCCCCCCCCCAAAAAAAACAAAAACAAAAACAAAAAAAAAAACAACAGCCAGGTGTTGTGGTGGGTGCCTGTAGTCCCAGCTACTTGGGAGGCTGACACAAGAGAATTGCTTAAGCCCAAGAGTTTGAGCTTACTGTGATGTCACAGCACTCTATCCAGGGCAACAGCATTAAACTCTTGTCTCAAAAAGGGGAAAAAAAAAAAAAAAAAAAAAAAAAAAAAATATATATATATATATATAATATATAAATAAATAAAATAAAAATTAATCTCATTACAAATGGAAATGGATGAACACAATAAAATAATAAGAAAAAGATCTTTCTTTTTTTTTTTTTTGAGACAGAGTCTCACTATGTGGCCCTGGGTAGAGTGTCGTGGAGTCACAGCTCATAGCAACCTCAAACTCTTGGGGTTAAGTGATTCTCTTGCCTCAGCCTCCCAAGTAGCTGGGACTACAGGCACCCACCACAATACCTGGCTATTTTTCTGTTGTAGTTGTCATTGTTGTTTGGCAGGTCCGGGCTGGGTTCAAACACTCCAGCTCTGGTGTATACAGCCGGTGCCCTAGCCACTGAGCTACAGGCGCCAATCCTAAGATCTACTTTCTTTCCACCTCTTTAAAGAGACTCTGATTAGTTTATTTTTTTTTAATGTTCATTGAGTGTTTCTTCAGCATATACCAGGCACTGTTCTGATTAAGAATACAGCAAAGGGCTGGGGAGAGATATGTTTTTACATATATAAGATACTTGATCTTATGGAGTTCACATTCCACTAAATGGAGGCACACAATAACTAAATACTTACAACTTTAGGTTAATGGCTCCCCAGCATGTCTAAAGTCTCAGATGACAAGAATCTAAAGGCCTCTGAAACCTGGCTCCTACTCACTTTAGCATGATCCTGCATTTTCTCAATTCCCTACCATTCTCTCCATGGAGAAACTGTCTTCTATTTACCTACAAATGCTACTGACCCTGCCAAGGTTCAGTTCAAGAACCACTGCTTTCTACAAGTAGATATCTCCCAACCAAAAGTGACTTCTTTTCCTTCTATGAACCCCTAAGGCATTAACAAGTCTTATGATACTGGGTTGTGCTGTACATTGAAAAACCTGTCACATTTGCACTTTCGCACTCAGGGTGGACTTGACCTGTGTCTTGGTTTATGTTCTGGTGTTGCTGTCTTGAAATAATTAGTAACTTCTGAACAAGGGGTCCTGTGTTTTCATTTGGCACCAGGTTCTGCAAATTGCGTAGTTACTTCCATCCACGTTAAAAATCTCATGTGAACCATTGTGTAAAAAAAAAAAAAAAAATCATGGTAAGGAAGACATTGTAAAGAAATAACTTCTATAAATTTTGAGTATAGTCTGCTAAGCAAGGATAACTGATCTTCGTCTCTGGATTGAAAAGATAAAAGTAAGTTAAGCTGTCCCAGAAATAAATCCCAGCACACATTCTGTTGGAGGGATTATAAATATTACAACTGTTATGAAAAACAGCATGGAGTTTCCTTCCCAAATTAATTAGAACTACCTATAATCTAGCAATCCTATTTCTGTGTATATATACAAAAGAACTGAAAGCAAGTTCTCAAAGAGGTATCTGCACACCCATTTTCATAGTAGCCCTATTTATAATAATCAAGAAGTGTAAGCAATCTAACTGACCATCAACAGATGAACAGACAGAGTGTGATACATACATACAATGGAATATAATTTAGCCATAGAAAAGGAAATTATGACATGGGCTACAACATGAATAAAATTTGAGGATATTAACTCTTAAGTGAAGTAAGCTAGGAACGAAAATACAAACAGTATATGATTTCACTTATATGATTATCTAAAGTAGTCAAATTCTTTAAAGTAGCATGGTGGTTATCAGGGGCTTAGGAGCTTATTTAATAAGCATAGTGTCAGGTTTGGAAGATGAAAAAACTCTGGAGATCTGTTTCCCAAACAATGTGGATATACTAAACATTATTGAACTTAGATTTTACCACAATTTAAAAAATCCCCAATCAAGTCAGAAACCTGATTATATTCTTTGTAGCATTACTTTGTGCTAACATAACGTCTTAAAGGATATGTAAACTACAAGAAAATCTTAAAATATAAAAATGTTTCATACACACAAAACTTTGTTACCTGCAACAAATCCAACTACCAGATCTTTTCCAGTAGTAGAACGTTGACCTTTGACCCAGACTGCTTTGAGGCTATTAAAAGTATAGAAATAGACAAAATTGGAACAGCAAAGACTGGAAATGACTGGAAACCACCCTCGATATGGTGCCAATCTAAGGGAAAAAGATAATAAGCAAAGAAAAGGTTATGGACAAAAGCATTTTTAAATTGGCAGGTAAGTCCTAAGAAAAACTGATCATCACTCTCTCCTATTATTAGAAAGGACTCCAAATTGTACACACAGCCTAGATTTTGAAAGGTAACCAAATCAAGTAATTTTTTCTTGGCTGGGTGCCTGTTGTTCAATGGTTAGATCCTGCGCATTGGGGTTGGTGGGAAAGAACCCAGCCTGAGCCTGCTAAACAAAAAAAAAAAAGAAAGAAAGAAACCTTTTCTAGCACTATGATACCAAAGAAATAACACAAAGTCCGACTGATTTAGTGATTCTACCCTCAATTTCCTTTAGTAACCTCAGTATACAAAACTGGAGACAATTATCTTATGGTGTTAGTTAATATAGTACCATTAAAGTTGTATTACAGAGCAAGAATATCTAAAATAAGGAATTATAGAAAATAAATGTAAAAAACAACAACAAAAAAAGATTAGGTAACTGGGGCATAGGAACCAGCCTGAAGGGAGGGACCTCCTACTGGCCAAATAGGACAATGTAAACATCAAAATAATAAACTACAGTAATCAACTGTAAACCACTGAAAAAGTAGAAATTTATGAGTCTACACTAGTGTGGACTAAAATAAAATCTTTTTTTTTTTTTTGAGACAGAGTTTCACTTTGTCACCCTTAGTAGAGTGCTGTAGTGTCACAGCTCACAGCAACCTCAAACGCTTGGGCTTAAGCAATTCTCTTGCCTCAGCCTCCCGAGTAGCTGTGATTACAGGTGTCCGCCACAACGTCCAGCTATTTTTTTGTTGTAGTTGTCATTGTTGTTTAGCAAGCCCGGGCTGGGTTGGAACCCACCAGCCCCAGTATAGGTGGCCGGCACCCTAACCACTGAGTTATGGGTGCTGAGCCCTAAAATAAAATCTTAAGCCCTTTAGCTGATTGAATGGATCCTCTGTTATCGAATGGCCAATGGGACCCCAGAAAAACCTTAAAATTGAATTGTGGGAGAAGGGAGGTCAGAAATACCTTCTCGTGTCCCCTTCCTTTTGGAGTTACTCTTTTTTGGGGTAGGGGGACAGAGTTTCAAGCTTTTACCCTGGGTAGAGTGCTGTAGCGTCATAGCTCACAGCTAACTCCAACTCTTGGGCTCAAGTGATCCTCTTGCCTCCTATTTTTAGTAGAGATGGGGGGGGGTCTCAATTTTTTTTTTTTTTTTTTGGCTCAGGCTGGCCTTGAACTGGTAAATTCAAGCAATCCACCTGCCTCGGCCTCCCAGAGTGCTAGGATTATAGGTGTGAGCCACCATGCGCGGCCTTGGAGTTACTCTTTGTAAGAATAAGATTCTAAATCATTAACAGGCCTAAAGTCATGCAAAACCAAAACTTATATCACACCTTCAGGTCATCAATTTACTTAATAGATGGTTTGGATTTTGGTATGTGTCTGGTGACTTGATTCTGATTAACAGATATCCTCATCTTAAATTAAACATTCCAAGCCTTTATACCAAGCTTCATTTCTTTAACTGATTACAAAAAATTTTTTTTTGCAGTTTTTGGCCGGGGCTGGGTTTGAACCCACCACCTCCGGCATATGGGGCCAGCGCCCTACCCCTTTGAGCCACAAGTGCCGCCCCTGATTACAAATATTTTTAAGCCCATTTATAACCTGTAACCCAACCTCTCTTCTAGATGTCCTGCGTTTTCAGGACAAACCACTGTATGCCTTCTGTGTATTAACTTATCCTTACATGTAATTCCTACCTTCATGAATGAATAAAACCAAACTGTGACCTGGCTTCTGTGAGTACATTTTCTCAGGACCTCTTGAAGCTATAAGCACCAGGTTGGTCACATACATTCAGCTCAGAATAAACCTCTTTAAAGTATTTTACACACAGCCATTACAGTACATTGAGCTCCATAGAGACAGCGCCGGGGCAAGTGAGAGCTGGACGGGCACTGGGCAACTCTGTGCCTTGCTGAGGAAAACGAACTAAACATGGGCAAAGGAGATCCTAAGACGGCGAGAGGCAAAATGTCATATGCATTCTTTGTGCAAACTTGTTGGGAGGAGCACAAGAAGAAGCACCCAGATGCTTCAGTCAACTTCTCAGAGTTTTCTAAGAAGTGCTTAGAGAGGTGGAAGACCATGCCTGCTAAAGAGAAAGGAAAATTTGAAGATATGGCAAAGGCGGACAAGGCCCACTATGAAAGAGAAATGAAAACCTATATCTCTCCTAAAGGGGAAACAGAAAAGCTCAAGGATCCCAATGTACCCAAGAGGCTTCCTTCGGCCTTTTTCTTGTTCTGTTCTGAGTATCACCCCAAAATCAAAGGAGAACATTCCAGCCTATCCATTGGTGATGTTGCAAAGAAGCTGGGAGAGATGTAGAATAACACTGCTGCGGAGGACAAGCAGCCTGATGAAAAGAAGGCTGCAAAGCTGAAGGAAAAATACGAAAAGGATATTGCTGCATACTGAGCTAAAGGAAAGCCTGAGTCGTCAAGGCTGAAAAAAAGCAAGAAAAAGAAGGAAGAGGAGGAAGATGAAGAGGATGAGGAAGCTGATGATGAATAAGTTGGTTCTAGCGCAGTTTTTTTTTCTTGTCTATAAAGCATTTAACCCCCTGTACATAACTCACTCCTTTTAAAGAAAAAATTGAAATGTAAGGCTGTGTAAGATTTGTTTTTAAACTGTACAGTGTCTTTTTTGGCATAGTTAACACACTACCAAATGTGTCTTTAGATAGCCTTGTCCTGATGGAATTTTCAATAGCCACTAACCTTGCCTGGTACAATATGGGGGTTGTAAACTGGCATGGAAATTTAAAGCAGGTTCTTGTTGGTACACAGCACAAATTAGTTATATATGGAGATGGTAGTTTTTTCATCTTCAATTGGCTCTGATGTTGCTTATACGAAATAATTGTTGTTCTGTTAACTGAATACCACTCTGTAATTGCAAAAAAAAGTTGCAGCTGTTTTGTTGACATTCTGAATGCTTCTAAGTAAATACAATTTTTTTAATTAAAAAAAAAAAATAAAGTATTTTACAGAGTTTGGGCTTTTGTCTGTTTATACAAGTCATAAATAGATCAAATAAGTGATAGAGAAGGCGAGGCTCCTTATTACAGTAGAATGCAAGACTGGTAAATGTGGAGGTAATGCTAGAGATAAATCATCATTTTGTTGGGTGAGGTGCCTGTAATCCCGGCACTCTGGGAGGCTGAGGCAAGCGGATTGCCTGAGCTCACGAGTTCGAGACCAGCCTGAACAAGAGTGAGACCTCGTCTCTAAAAATAGTTGGGTGTTGTGGCAGGCAACTATAGTCCCAACTACTCAGGAGGTGGAGGCAAGAGAATCATTTGAGCCTAAGAGTCTGAGGTTGCTATGAGCTATGACACCAGAGCACTTTACCAACGGTGACATAGTGAGAGTCTGTATCAAAAAAAAAAAAAACCCCAAAAAGTCAGTATTGTGCAACTTCATGGCAAATTCAGAGGAAACATTTTGATAAAGAGCAGGATATCTGCACTGTCTTAATCTCCCCACAGACTGCCTATAGTTGCAAAAGGAAAAAAAAAAAATTCAGTAGCTAATCCAAATCTAAGAAATCCTAACTGACCAAAGAAGAACAGGTGGACAATATATGACTCAAGACGCTGCACCCTGAGAAGGATACACTATCACCTGTGCATCACTTTGGTCAAGAAAGCATAACCTCAATCAAATCATAAAGAAACATGAGGCAAACTCAAAATGAGAAACACTCCAGTTAAAAAAAGGGGAAAGAGACTGTATTCTTTAAGTGTCGGTGTAAAAGGCTTCAATATATGTAACTTATTCTCAAATAATTATGAAAAAAACTTGTGTGATGTTTGTGTGTGTATAATAAGGAGAGACGGGGATGGAAGACAGCATAAGCACAAACAGTAAAACAAATGAGAAAAACCGTTTATAATAGATGAATCTGGGTAAAGCATATATTGGTGTTCTTTGTACTAATTTTAGTATTGTAAATTTTTGTGAATTTGAAATTATTTCCAAAAACGTTAAGGAAAAAAAAAAAAAAAAAAAAAACACGAAGTACATGATCTTTCTGAATGTGTATGACAGCAATGAACTTAACCCACCATCATTCTCTTTGGTTCACTGTACATAAAACAAAGCATTGGTTTCATGGACGATTCCATGATTGAGAATCAAATGGCTAACTATAGATCTTTAAGGAGTTAAAAACAATTAGGTACTTTAAATCAGACAGGTGGAAATTCACAACATTATAAAACTATGAGAGTGGAAAGAAAGTGCGTGTAGGTGTACTGGAGGCACATGAATCCTCTAACAAATTACTTTGTTCAATACAAGATGAAATGATGTGGTACTTACAGGCCTTCTTCTTTAATAATCTCCAGAAGCACCATGTGTGTAGTTTTGGACTTTCTTTTCTCATCAACTACAAGACCAAACAGTACATATTTAAATTATTTGAGAATTATTATCTTCAGCATCAGCAAGTT
Organism: Loris lydekkerianus; assembly: GCA_963574355.1. Taxonomy (NCBI): domain Eukaryota; kingdom Metazoa; phylum Chordata; class Mammalia; order Primates; family Lorisidae; genus Loris; species Loris lydekkerianus. Next base: position 38,220 of record CAUYPK010144621.1, read on the forward strand.
CCACCGAAATGCTATATCCCCCACTGGAGTAATCTCTCACCCTTTTCTTTGAGCTCCCTAGTTTGCCTCGTAACTTAATAATTGCCTGTGCCGGGGCGGCTCCTGTGGCTCAGTGAGTAGGGCGCCAGCCCCATATACCGAGGGTGGCGGGTTCAAACCCAGCCCCGGCCAAACTGCAACCAAAAAAATAGCCGGGCATTGTGGTGGGCGCCTGTAGTCACAGCTGCTCGGAAGGCTGAGGCAGGAGAATTGCGGAAGCCTAAGAGCTGGAGGTTGCTGTGAGCTGTGATGCCACAGCACTCTACCAAGGGCAGTAAAGTGAGACGCTGTCTCTACAAAAAAAAAAAAAATTGCCTGTGCCATCATGTGCAAAATTCCCAACTGTATATTTCTTGGATTTCATCTGTTATTCATGAACCAAAAAGCATTTTAATGTTATTCCTAATTTCTAAAGTAAAAAATCTGACAAGAGAAATTTCTTATATTTCATAAAGCTCTATTCTTTTCTTAAAAGTATTTAATGTATAATATATATACAGGGTCTCTGAAAAGTCACCATACAAAATATTTACAGAATATTCTCTACGTGTTGGCCACCTCTTTGTGGAAATTAATTAATGTACTAAGAAATAAACTGGTACTGATGTAGCTTATGGGATGGCAAATTACCAAACCCCTATAGAAGGCAATCTTGCAACAATTCAAGAGTAAGACCCCGTCTCTACTAAAAATGAAAAACTGAGGCAACAGGATCACTTCAGCCCAAGAGTTTATGGGTGCTATGAGCTATGATGCCACAGCACTCTACTAAGGGCCAAAAAGTGAGACTCTGTCTCAAACAAACAAACAAACAACAACAAAAAAAAAAACAACAACAACCAAAAAACAATTATTAAAGTTATAAACACTTGTGCCCTTTGATCTAGTAATCCCATTTCTGGGAATTTATCCCATAGAATTTAAGAAACAACATGGCAAATGAACGAATCCATTTAATAAAAGAGTGGAAACAACTCAAGAACCTATCATAGGGGAAGAGCAAACTGGTTGGTTATAGGTATAGCCATACCATGCAACACTCGAGGGCGAAGGCCTCCTGGGACAGTGATCCCATCAGTGCCCAAACTGGAGTGAGAGCGCCGGGGCAGATTCTCCAGCTTGTGTCATCACCCCTCAAGAGCCCCGGGTTTACCTCACAGCGGAGGGCCTGCAGACAGAATTTCTTCCGGACACTGGAGCAACCTTTTCTGTACTCCTCTCTAATCCTGGTCTTTTATCCCCCAAATCTGTAACTATACAGGGGGCATCTGGAAAGCTGGTTACCAAATTTTTCTCTCAGCCTTTAAGCTGCAATTGGCTGTTTTCTCACCTTCCTAATCATGCCTGAAAGTCCTGCTCCCCTTTTGGGAAGGAACATATTAGAGACAGAAATTAACCCAGAAGTGTGGGCTACCGAGGTACAGGTGGTAGAGCAAAATAAAATTCCTAAGACCCCTCTGACTCCTAACACCCAGCTCACATGGACTGTGTTACCCCAGGGATATAGGGACAGCCCTCACTTGTTTGGACAAGCCCTAGCCAAAGACTTGAGTCATTTTTCATATCCTACAGTGAC
>CAUYPK010144623.1:0-66397 GCA_963574355.1 Loris lydekkerianus
ACAAGGGTACATGTGAAACTTAGTAAATGTAGAATGTAAATGTCTTAACACAATAACTAAGAAAATGCCAGGAAGGCTATGTTAACCAGTGTGATGAAAATGTGTCTAACAGTCTATAAAACCAGTGTATGGTGCCCCATGATCGCATTAATGTACACAGCTATGATTTAAGGATAAAAAACAATTAAAATTAAAATAAAAAAAAATAAGGTCAGGATGGCCCCAGAAGGAGCAGAAGGGCTTGAAAGGGAGGAAGTCAGCCAAGCAACGGGGAAGGGACGCAATAAGGCCGCCTTCCTAATCTCCTGGGGGGAATGGGGTGATGGGTGGCAGTAAAGCTCGTTCATGCCCTTTGCTTACTCAGAACCTCTTCCTTACCATCCTCCCTACAATCCTTGGAGATTAAGGGTGGAGATTCTCCCTGTTACAGCTTAAAAGGTGAAATAAACTCACCCAGTCACGCTGCTCAAACTAATTAGAATTCCGGTTCAGCTGAGTTCAGTTTTAGTCATTACGTCACACCCACCCTGGGGTGACCAATGGCTGTATGCTGCTGTCACTGCTGACTTATATCCATGTTCTTAAAGATAAAATCTTTAAGCAGTGACCAGGCTGAAGAAAATCTCTGTAAGGACCTCCTTCCCACCCTTCAACTCACTGGGCAGAGGGTCTTCCAGAAGGGTGACCGTCTCACCCCACACCCAAGGCCTCCCAGAGGTCAAGTCTTATTGCAGGAAGAAGCAGCCACTTTGAGTTAGGTAATTCCAGCCATCTAAGCTCCCAGACATCACTAATGCAGGGGGCAGTGGCCACTGGCAAACAGAACCTTTTGGAGAACTCAGGTCTCTGGCCAATCCCTGGGAGTCACGAGCGTTGGATCCTCTTTGACTTTTTCTCTTTTTCTCGAGCCCACTCACCATCCACCATCCACCTGTGAGCCCTTCCGAACACCTGAGACCCGACAGTTATCCCTCCCACCACTGCTCCCTCCACCACAGGGGGATCATCAGAAGCCTAGAGCTGATGAGTGTTGATGGAGTGAGTGCGTGCACGCACGGGCTCAGCCTGGTTCCCCAACGTCAGTAAGGACGCCACCACAGTCACATCCATGCTGTGCCCCCTCTGCTCAAAACCTTTGGGATAGGGCACAATGGCTTGGCTGTGGCCCTGGTTCCTAGTAGATGTGGCATGCCAGCAAAGATGAACTCTGTTTCTGGGTCACTGGACTCTGACAGCAGATGGTGACAGTAGTCCTAGACTGGCTTCTCATGCTATTTCAGAAAAAGGATTGCTTTGACTCATTCCTGAGCCAGTCATCTGTCATGGCAAACAAGCACATATACCCAGAGAATTCCCCCAGTGGTACCTGCACATGCATTCCCACAGCTCCTCCTGGAGAGAAGAGGACATTCCTTTCCCAGACCTCCAAGTCTGGAGTGCAGCACATGCCTTCGGCTTGTCCAAAGGTGGCCTGTCCACAGGCACCTATTGGCATTAACTTGGCACCAGCCCTGGGTGACATGGTTTCAGGAAATAGCCCTTTCAGATGTATCCCTGGGAAACACCCTATCTCAATGTGGGTGGCACTTTGGTTTTGCTTTAAATAGCATTTACTTTTATTTATATTTCTGGCAGGGATCGAACAGGGCTGTTGGTAGGTCTGAGTTCCCAGGCCCAGGCACCAGCACCCTGCACCTTCCACCCTCCTCCAGCTCCCACCATCTATTCACCACGCTCCCTCCATCCTCTTTTCTGACCCAGATTTCCAACATCCCTCCGGGAAGCTATCTCAAGCCTACATTGAGCTCTTCCTTTTTCCATTTCCTTCATAATTTAAAGACGGCACTGCATAACTCAGCGTGTAATTACAGGAGCTCGTACACTGTCACTATACCACGTGTGCTGGTTCTGTCTTTGAACCACACTGTAGTCTAAGTGCCTTTTGTTGTTTTATGTTGCGATTTAGGGCTAAGTCTGGGTAGGTGTGGTTGCAGATAAGGGCCTGGCTGGGCGGGAGCCCTCAAGAACCTCCTATGCACACATCTAAGGAAGATTGAATCTTCCCAGAGGAACAGTTTCGGATTCTGTCAGGGGAGCCATTACAATGATAATGGAGGTTCTAGAATCTAATTTAGTTCTCTAAAATCCATGAAATAGCATGAAAAATCTTAGCACATTGCTTTTAAGCACTTATTCATGGTAATTTTAAGAGCAATCATAAATAATATATCATTTAAATTATAAATGAAGCTAGCATTCATTTAGTACTTGGTAGGCACTCTGTTCTGTATCCTTTGAGATCGGGGCCTCTTCCATGCACCCATCTTGCGGATGAGGAAACTGAGGCTTGGGGTTTCTGTGGCTTGTCCAGTGCCACAAAACTATCAGATAGCAGGGCCAAGAAAGGCAGACTGCAGGACTCATTCAAGGAAGACTCAGGAGCAATGCCCATACGGGTGTGTTTTGGTGGTATGTGGGTGATTTGGGGCTGACACAATAATTGAGTGTGTTACTGGCATTAGTGAGGTGACTATGGGTGATAGACTTCTGTGATGTACCATACAGAATTGCCCCACATAAATTCTGGATGACCTTAATAGATATACTTTTCACAGGGGAACAATCCCAGCTCCATTTAGAATTATTTGAGTCTGGAACCCAACTCAGTTTTATATTCAAATTCCAAATCTTTCTGCACTGCTAAGTGTGCTCCACCGCTCATCAGAATGCAGCCCTGTGGCTGGCAGCAAAGGACAGCTTATTCTGTTTGCTTAGAAATCCCACTAATTCTAGAAAATCTTAACTGATGGTATTGCCAAGTGTCACTCGAGGGTCCAACATGAAACAGACCAGTGTCACTCTGTTTGTAGCTGGTGTGATGTGTCCGAGGTGATCCCATTAGAACATACTCAGGTTGGGGAACTTCATGTCTTCCAGAGTGGCCACCCCTGAATGTTCACATTTGAACCCAGACATTCTACTGTAAATTATTTTTTCCTTTGTATTATAATTGGGGCTTATAATTATTATTTTAAGAATATGTATAGGCAGGTTAAATATTATGTCATAAGAAGATAGTAAAATTTTAAGAGTCTTGGTCACCTGACGGCCAAGGGGGTTACCTCAAAAGTGACCACAGTGATATTCAGCAATAAGGGATATAGCACTTTTTCTAGAATGAGTTCTCAAACTTATTTGTCTGACCTCATATGACGAAGGATCTGATGGCCATTCCAGAAAAAGTGTTCCAAAAGTACTTTGAAGAGTGGACTAGGCACTGATGTTGGTACCTAGCTTCCCAAGTGGAGGACTCCAAAGGTGACTGTAATGATATTCAGCAATAAGGTACGAAGCGCTTTTTCTAGGATGAGTTCTCTAACGTCTGACCTCATATATTCACCTAGGAAAATATTTGCAATGACATACCCTAAGGTGTTAGCAATGATAATAATGATTTTGTGTTATTTTTTGTTTAAACTGACATTTCCAAATTTCTATTATATATATATATATTTTTTCTAATAATATTTTTCTTTCATTAAAACAACAAAAAGCAATCTAAGTAATGATGGTTCATGCCCAAGTTTGAGAACAAGCGTCTTGCCTGAAGTTTCTTAACTTCCCTGAACACTGTCATCTGACCTTCGCCCGTGGCTGTTGGGAGATGAGAGTGGGATCGACAGGGCTCCTGGCTTGAAGGCATCTTCCTGATGATAATACGTTCATTGTGGATATGATAATCCCTTATTGCTTCTCAAAATCACACATTACCTTTAGGCAAGTTGAAAGTCTTTGTGGCTGCTCTCATGGAAAAAACAAAATATATTTATCATGGAAATGGGATACAGAGTCTAATGAAGTTCAGACCCACGGCTCCAGGGCCCCTGGCCCAAACCATGTGTGGTAGGTCGACCTCCCTGGTCTATATGGAGACTTGGGGATGTGCAGTTTCACTTTCTTGTTGATGACCACAGCAGACAGAGCTCTGAACTCTGTGCCTTTGAGCTACAGACCTTGTAATGAATATTTCCAGAGCTGGGTGAAGGGACATCAACAAAGTGAGTGTTTTTGAGTTCCTCTGCTTCAAATCAAGTGTCTGAAGATTTTTCTGGAGTGTTCCAGGTTTCTCGTATTCCCAATCAGTCACACATCACCCAAAACCCAAAGAGAAAGTGAATTTTGCTGGGAAAATTTATAAGCATAGCCAAGCCCTTAAAAAGAGCCCCAGCTGCATGCCTTAGATAGAGGCTCGTTGCAGCCAAGCTGACTTTCTTATCTTAGAATGAATATGAACAAGCAGCAGAGCTCAGATCCTGCTGGCCAGAGCATCAGAGGGACTCCGAGCTTTGATGGCATCATGCCGTATCTGAATCCAGATGCAAAAAGCAATGCTTTTGGTAGATTCAGGGGCCGACTCATCTTTCTCTGCTGAATGAGCCAGGACACTGTAGTTTTCAAACTCAGACTCTTTCACTTGGGGAAGCATAAACAGAGCTGATTCCCAGTTCCCAACCCCTGAAGACTTTAATTCATTGGAGTATGAGGCTTGGAATCTGCATTAAAGAAAACAAACAAAAACACTCCAGAATAGAACAACAAGCTAAGTGACACCACGACCAGATAAGAAATCTAACAGTGGGCACTGTCTACAGAATAAAGGTCCAGTCCTTCCATAAATCAGTATTATGTGGAGAAAAAAGTACTGGTGAGGAAGGGGAGGGGGAGGAGAAGACTGCTGGATTGTAAATGAACTACGGGGTGGAATAACCAGACCCCTGTGTGGTCCTAACTGGATCTCAGTTTAGACAGGACAATTAATTGTGAAGGACATTTTGGGGTCAAGTGGGAAAAAAATATTCTTATAAAAAGATGGAGATTGTTAACTGGCAAAGCCGGTTTGAGAATAGCATTATGGTACTATCTCATTTGGGGAAAAATAACCTGTTTATGTGTTTGCGAGCAGACACACACACACACACACACACACCCCCAAAAGACTGGTTATACACTAAGGTGTTAAGATTACTGGTCTCTGGATAGGCTGACTGTCGTGATTTTATGTGTTATTTTTGTTTACCTGACTTCTTCTAAATTCCTACAATGCACATGTGACATTTTGGTAATAAAATGTTTTTTTAAAACAAAAATCTGAGTTGTGCTGATGCATGCCCACATTTTAGAATCAGTTCTTCTGCATGAAAGGTTTTCTTTACTTATCTGAGCCCTGGAACCACCGGGAGGTACTTGCTAAGCCTGTGGGTTCTCAGGGCCCCGCTCAGCAAGCTCTAACTGGTGCTGGGCTGGGGCCTGGGAGGCTGGTTTTCCACGGGTGCCCTGGTCATTCCTGCTACCAGCCAAGCTGCAAAAGCTGTGCTTTACACTGGACCTTCTCCCACTTTCTGAGCACGTGAGTCTCCTGGGTATCTTTCTAATGGAAAGACCCTGATGTAACACATCTATAGATGACACCTGGACTCTGAATTTATAACAAGCTCCTAGAAAATGGCACAGGGAACAGCAACATATTCTATAGTTTCCAATAGCTGAAGGAGGATGCTGAACGAAATCACCAAGAATGATAAATGCTGGCGATGAGGGATATGCTAATTATCCCACTCTGATTCCCATACATCAGATGTATCAAAACATCACCTTGGGTACCCCACGAAGATGAGTAGTTATTTGTCAATTAGAAACATAATAAAAATATTAATTAAAAAACAAGTTTCCAGGTGATGATGAGGCTACTTCACACACATGACTGTCTGCGACAGCAAGGCTTGAAAGGATGGTGAAAAGACAAAAGAATTTTGGCACACCACACAAACACTGGTTGTGTCCTTAGAAATGACTGTACAGTGGAGACAATCTGGACAGAGACTGGCAAATAGGAGATCTTGGCAGAGAGTAAGAAAGTAGGGTGTGGTGGGGACTGTAGCTGACAAGACCCAGATGGGCACCCAGTGCTCAGCTGCAGCCCACTGGTACCACATGCAGACACATGTCTAGTCAAATCTCATTTTTCAAAAGAAGCCAGAAAAATGATTCTTAAATGAAATCACCTATTTTCTAAAATACTACACAATCCAAATGTGGAAGAGGGAGGGAGACCAAAAATCCTCCTACCATCTAAGTCCAGCCTCAGGCTCTCGTGCCAGAGTCTCGGTCTTGCTCAGTGTAGATACCAGATCTAGGAGGTCTCTTACCCCAGGCCTGATAAGGAAAAGCCAATGAATCTACAAGACAAAGGTTATCCAAAAGCAATTCTTGCTGACATGGAAAGCAAAAACCCAACACCAACAGACATGCCTGAATACTCCACTACTGTGTGTGAAAATGACCGCGACACAAATTACCTCCAGCTCGCACTTTGCATGCTATGTAAACACTGCGTACCAAGGCAAAAAAAGGCCAGCAGAGGAGATGTGCAGGAGGCTGTTTCAGGGACAGTGGGCATCCCCAGACAGTGTGAAGTGACACTGTCCCCTCGCTGGCCCCCACTGTCCACACTGAGCCACTCATCAGGCATTCTCGACCATGTCCACGACACACCCTGAGCCAAACTTCTTGAGATTTGCAAGAGAAACATACCAAAGCCCCACAAGAAAACTAATTCTGTAGCCCTAAATGACTTCCATTTACATTTTTCGGCTCTTTGATTCCTGAGTACTATTTAAGGGGGAGGTTTGTTCAGTTCAGTTCATTTAAATTTTTAACTGTCCACGGTGACAATCCTCAGCAGTATCATTTCCCTTCTGTGCCCAAATCAATAAAATGCACCCAAGAGCTAATATCCATTTTGAGCTCCACTGAGGCCCAATACCTTCTAGAATCACAGTGACTTAGAAAATAGTAAACAGCCAGAAGTGAGCTGAGACCTGCTGCAGGCAAATTAGTTCTCAGTGGAGAATAAGCACCTTGCAGCCCACATCTCATGCCTTCTCCCCACAGAAGACATAATGACCCTTAACTCAAGAAATCACAGGGTTAAAGGGGACTGACTACAGCATTCCAGGTGAGCGTGAGAACGGGTCACATGCTTCCTTGCCCTCACATACAACATGCATGAGCAAGGTCCTGGGGTGTCCACTGTAGATTTGTTGACCAAACACTCATTCCTGCCCTTGGATCTTCCTTTCCTTCCTCTGTCATAGACTCTAAAAAAACAAGTGTTTAATTTTCCAATCTTCTTTTGTAGCTAATGGGGGGGGGTGTATAACATACTTCTGGCTAATAAAATGTAGGCAGAAGTCTCTTGAAGTAGCGAGCTGAAGATGTTTCAGGGAAACTTTGGCTTTTAGATGCAACGGGAAAGGTCAGTGGACATCACTTCTTGCCCTTGTCTGTACCAAGAATACAGATGTGCTGATTAGCAGCCAGGCAGCCATCTTGCACAAAAGGCTAAGAGAGGCTGGGTGTGGTGGCTCACTCTTACAACCCTAGCACTCTGGGAGGCCGAGGCAGGGGGTTTGCTTGAACAAGAGCAAGACCCCGTCTCTACTAAAAATAGAAAAGCTGAGGTGGGAGATCCCTTGAGACCAGGAGTTTGAGGTTACTATCAGGTGTTATGATACCATGGCACTCTACTCAGGGTGTCAGAGTGAGACTCTGTCTTAAAAAAAAAAGGCTGAGAGAATCATAGCAAGGACATTTCTGCTGTCACTGTGAGGTTGAACCAATGCAGCAGCTCCCAAACCCCCCTAAATTGTTCCAATCAACATGGTCAGAGGTTCTATTACTTGTAACCAGGCATAATCATGTGGTGTGTAATTCCTCATAAAATTAGATGAAGACACAAAATCCTGCCTATAGTGAAGCAACCACGTGGAGTCTGGGTTCCATATTTTACCATAGCTTTCCTTGGCTCTGGGATTCCCAGGGTAGGACTTCACTGGTAACACTCTCCTGGTAGGGCAGGTAGAACCAAGAATCCCACTTTTCTGCTAAACAACACCACTTTTGTACATGAGTTTTAGTATCATACCAGAAGAGCTTACATGAGAAATATAGTTGCTTTGGGGAAATTGTTTTTATCAACTCCCAACTTGAGCCATGGAAGGAAGCAGGTCAGTGCCAGGCATCTCTGCATAACAGCTCTGTCTCAACATTCAAGTGCCCTAAGATGCCAATGCCCTGGCAGCTGATGCCTTGGTGCTGGCTTCATCTGGATGGTTCTGATGCTGGATTTCACCAAGAGACCATGACCAAACATCCTTTCTCCATATTGCTGTAGACTGATAAATTCTTGTCCTAGGGAAGGGTCGCATGGGATTCTGAATCCTGCAGCACCTCTGAGAAAGCAGCAGCTCTTGTTTGCCCCACATGGATGTGCTTCTAACCAGTTGATTCTCACAGCCCTATGAGGCAGGTGTTATTGTTTATTGTTTTCAGAGGGAGGAAACTGAGCCTGAGAATGCAAAAGTGGTCGTCCAAATAACCATAGCTAGAAACAGATGCTGGGCCTAGAATCCAGACAGCCTACTTTGTATTAACATGATAAAGCACATCGTGCTACCGCCCCACCCCACCCCCCAAAGTAGCTTAAGATGGGATGGCTCCTAGGTGGGAGAAAAGTCAATACAATGGTATGTCAGTTATCCATCCCTGTTTGTAATTATGTTGAGGCCACATGACTAGTCCTGTCCACTGGATGGAGGACAGACGGCACATGTTTTATCATCTCTGGGCTGAATGCCACCTTGCTCCTTCTTCCTATGTCATAAATGGAGTGAGGAAAGTTCTAGAGGTGTTAGCTACAACACAAAGGAGGTTAGCCATGTTTGTATCAGAAATTTCATTACTAAGAAATTATTTTATTAAGACACTGACATTATGGGATTTGTTATTATTGTAGCACAGCTGAGCTTATCCTGACTCCTAAAACAGGACCATTAAATGTGATCAGGTGGCCTTGCCTTTAGTACCCTTACAAAAGAAGGAATTTTAATCTTGAAAGCTATTATAATAGAAACCCCATCTATTACTGGGGTTATTCTGCATCCAAATCATAGCATACCTTATCTGCCTAATGAGGCAGACCTTTTCTTACAATGAACATGAAGATGTTACTTGCATTACAAAATTTGGCACTACTTAATGCGAACAATGATCCTCTCTAATTTTAACTAATACTTCCAGCCGCTGCCTCCAAGAACATTGTACTTTGGTTCCATATTTTCCTGGGGTGAAATGTTTGCACAATGTATGTGTAAGCATCTGCATGCTAATGGATACAATTTCATGACCCATTACACTTTCCGTACAAATGCAGAGGCGGTGGGGGCAGCCTTGTGCTGGGAGCTGGCTGGAGTTTGTCAACTGCTTGGATTTGACAGTGGACTGGGAGAGGTTATTTGAGATAAAAATATACACTGGGGACTTGCAATACTTATTGAGCATATACTGTGTGCCAGAACCTTTCTTAGAGTTTGGAGGTACCATGATAAACATGACAACTCAGGAGACTCATACATAAGACTTGGAAATAAGTTTGGATATGACAGATGAATTCATTCAAGGGTATTTAGAGAATACAAAATCCAAGAGTGTGTCTGAAGAGAAGGATTGAAAGATTTCATCATTGGTCCACACTGATGCACATGAGGCCTCGTGCCATCTGGCCCTGCACACCTGTCCAGCCTTACCTCTGCCATGCTGCCCCCCCTCCCCTAGACTCAGCTCTCACACTTCTGGCTCACATGCAAGTCTCAGAAGTGACCAAGAGCTCTTCCTCCATGACTTTAGCTAAGCTGTTCCCCCTGCCCAGTACACATATTTTTCCTGCTGCGCCTGCTGTGATGTTGCTGATGGTGCTTTGTCCTTGGTGCAGGTCAAGGTGCTGACCATTGCAGGAAGCTTCTCTGCATAGCCCTGAGTTTGTCTTACCCCACTAGGGATTCTGCATTGTTCTGTCTGGAAATTCACCTTCTTCCACTGGCCTAGGGGTGTGGTTGTTTACCCACTGTGTGGCTCCCTAGGGCGGAGCTCAGTGCCTGCTGGTGGCAGCTGGGGATCTGGGGCACTGGGAAGCGGGCTGGGGGTGGCAGGCAGAAGAAGTGGCTGGTGTGGTTGGAAGCTTTGTAACATTGCATGATTTGATCGAGTCAATTAGCAGATATGTTGAAGATAATCACAGTCAGGGTTTTCACTGTTGCATATGGTATTTACAAGCATGGAAAAGTAGAAGGGCTAGAAAAAATGGAGATAATAGACTAGAATTGGAGGTGTCAATTTAAACTTATGCTTTTAAAGTTAAAATGTGGATAATGCAAACAGATATAAATGTGTACACTAGATGTATGGATGTGTGGGTGCAAGTGTATGAGTACAGATAGGTGTATAAACACATCTGTGTTCATGGATATAATTGTGCATATCCACGTACACATGTATCTGCATCTTTGCTCGGTCTGCTGAGAGGGCCTAGAAACAATGGCACTGCAGCAGCAGCAAGTTCATCAAACACGCCGACTGAACTCTAAATACCACCCTCTGCCAAAAGAAACCAAGGTAAAATAAAGACAGTAACAGAAAACAATTGAATGAATAAAAGTAGAAACCCAGGAGTCCATTCTGATATAGAAAATAAATGGACGCGTACATGAACAGAGGAGGAGGAAGACACTCTTCCTGCAGAAGGATCTGACCTCAATGCAGAGGGATGCTGGGAACTGGGGGCACGTTCCCACCCATCAGAGGGTGCTTGGCTGGGCACTGTCAGGGGAGCTGAGGCTTCTGAGTCCGGGTTTGATGAGGGTGGCCTGTCATCATGTAGATTGTCTGGAACACCTCACTACAAACTGAATTATAAAGTGAAAAATGGAGATTTCTTGGTGGGGAAACTTGAGGCCATCAGCATGAGCAGGTGAAAGAGATTAACATTCCCGAGGCTGGGGAAGGGTCAGCTGCGTGTGCCTTAGGAGGTAACGCACTGTGGTTTTCCTGCCCAGATTGCAATCTAAACCCAGTCCTGAGGAAACTCCAGATGGCCTGGGTTGGGGGTCATGCTACAGAATGTGAAGTCTGTATTTTTTAAACCTTTGGGGAGCATGAAAGCCAGGGAAAGAGTGAGGAAGTCTTCCAACCTGGGGGAGCCTTCAGAGACATGATAATTAAACACAGCGTGCGTAACTCAGAGTTTCTTCACTTCAGCTCTCTTGAGATTTTGGATACGATAATTCTCGGAGGCCGTCTTGCACATTGTAGGACGTTTGGCAGCATCTCTGGCCTCTACGCACAGGATTCCAATATCATTCCACAGTTACGACAATCGAAAATATCTCTCGACATTACCAAATGTGCCCTGGCAGGGGAGAGGAAGTGGTTGCAAAATCAACCCCAGTTGAGAACCACTGGTGGGACTGGGTAGGACCCTGAGCATTGCACACTGCATCAGCGTGTTCATTAATGTGCAGGGGATCACATCAGTACTCCTGATGGCTGTGCAGCAGAAGGTCCTTCTCATGAGGAAGCACAGAGGATGAGGGGACACCACGTAGACATACGTGTGGAAGGAGAGGGAGACGGAGCAAGTGCAGTGAGCTGTGAATAGTTGGGGATTTACATGAGGGGGACACAGGAATTCTTAGTTCTGTTCCTGAAAAAATTCCGTAAAGTAGAAATAACCTCAGCACAAATTGTTTTTATGAGTTTACCTGATTAAATGATACTTGTGGGCTTATCTGTGCAAGCTCGTTGAAGATAGGAGTGGAAATGGTGGAGATGAAGCTGATTCTAACATTGGTCAACAGTCATTTTTGTCTCTGCCTGTTGCAGGTGCCAAGCTAAGTCCTTGACGCCTACGACTCCATTTTGTTCTCAAATCATTCCTACCGTGGAGCAAGTATCCTTCTGTAATACTGTGGATGGTGAAATGGAGGTTCTGAGGTTGATGACTACTTACCCACAAGCACACAGTAGGTAACTGGTAGAGCTGGGGGTGAAGTACACTCAAGTTGGGATGTTGGACTATGGGGCTCCTGCTCTAAGCCGTCAGGTCGCCAGGGACAATTTTTAGTCATGAATGTATTTATGGAGATGTGGGAAGAAGGAGCCACTCAGGCGTCAGGGAATGAAGGCCTGAGGAGAGGTTTTTGCAGATGGATAGCATAGTGCACACGGCGTGCCCAGCGTCTCACACTCCTGAATTCAAGGATAAGAAGCACTTTTTAGTCTGTCTGTAAAAGCCAAATACAGGGTGGTGATGACTACATTCAGTTGAAAAATGCCCCAAATCTCCTCAAGAAAAGAGGGTGCTTATCTTCTCACTGCATTTTTCTCCTGCTTGTAATTACAGGCTCGTGCAGGTTTTGCTTAGAATGATTTGGCTCAGATAGACAATCGGCGGGTTTAGGTGAGATTTCTGGCGGAGTGGTAGGAATTATACAGGTGATATGAGGCGAGGTGATGTGAAGGGTAATTGTCACTAAATGATTGGGAGAAAAGAAAAAATTCTATGAAGAGCTTATCCTTTAATGAGTTCAAGACTGGAGATCTAGAAGGGCAGCTTCCCAGATGGGTCTTACTGATGTGATCTCAGCTCTGAAGAACTGCACGGAGTGGGGAAGCACAACGCCAGCAGGCAGGTCACTCAGGTCACTGCAGCAGGCAGGTCACTCAGGTCACTGCAGCAGGCAGGTCACTCCTAGCAGGCAGCTCACTCCTAGCAGGCATGTCACTGCAGCAGACAGGTCACTGCTAGCAGGCAGGTCACTGCAGCAGGCAGGTGGGAGAAGCCCCACATCAGAGGTCCAGGAAGGCACAGAGGGGACAGGCAGGACAGGGGCACCACCACTTTGGGGAAAGTTTTAGGCAGTGAGGAGGTGGCCGAGTTTAAGGAGATGTGCTCAAAGGCAAGGAGGGAGTGTGAACTTCAGAAATCAGGGAAGTACATTTGGTAAAGTTCTCAGAAAAAAGTAGACAAGTAATTATTAAATAATTGTTATTATCTGTTGAGGACAAAGTGAATTAATAAGCATTAAGTCCTTAGCACGTTACCAGGGACAAGAAGGCTGTAATTACAGAATTTATGAAAACTTTAGAGAATCTTTATTTTTATTTTTTGAGACAGAGTCTCACTCTGTCACCCTGGGTAGAGTGCTGCAGTATTATCACAGCTCATAGCAACCTCAAACTCTTGGGCTCAAGAGATCCTCTTGCCTCAGTCTCCCGAGTAGCTGAACTAGAGAAACTTACCACAACACCCAGGTAGTTTACTTTTTCTATTTTTTAGTAGAGATGGGGTCTTGCTGGTCTGGAACTCCTGAGCTCAAGGGATTCACCCACTTTGGCCTCCCAGAGTGGTAGGATTACAGGTGTAAGCCACTGCACTTGAACAAATACATGAAAACTTTAAAATCAATACAACCATACATTTTTAGTGGATATGAACGTGGTTATTTAATTACAGAAACATGGATGAGAAGGTGATATACTAACTTCAAGAGAGTGTCTGCCTCAAAAAGAGAGGGAGGTCAGGAAGGGAGGATGAGGACAGTTTTGTGGGAGGGCTGGCCATTGCTTTCTTTCTTTCTTTCTTTAGCAGGCTGGGGCTGGGTTCAAGCCCATCGACCCTGGTGCATGTGGCTGGCACCCTACCCACTGAGCTATGAGCACTGCCTGGCTATTGCTTTCTAATATACTTATTCTCTCTTCCTTAATTAAAAAAACTTAAGTAATATGCTTGAATAAAATATTATATTGCCTGTCTCCCTTGCCACTCTGTGGCCATGTAAATAATTCAAACCCATGAGCTGAAGGCAAAGGTGAGTTTGGGAAAGGAAGATCCTGCCTGTCTGGAATTTGGTGTGATGGCTGGCGCTCCAGCCACCATTTTGAATCACCAAGTGGCCTTGAGGGCAGAAATCCACCCTCAGAAAATGGTAGAACCTTGTCCCAAAGGACATCTCCAGACTGCCCTATATCAACCTCTCGTTGTCCTTTATGTAAGAGAAACTTCTGTTATTGGATTTTTTTTTTTTTTTTTGTTACATGCAGCTGAGCCTAATTCTAACTTAAGTAGGTAGATAGAAAGGTTTCAAGTGTACTTGTTATGTTTTGTATCTTCAAAAAAAAAAGAAAAACAAATAGCTGGGAGCGAAAATAGAAAGGATGGGCTGATGGTCAGTAACCAATGAGGATTAGCTTCCTTCTCCAGTTTTATATTTTGAGAATTTTAAGAAAACAGAAAAAAGCACAAAGAACAATAGTATAAAAATTGGTACACCCACCATCTGGAATTGCCAACTGTTAACATTTTGTCACATTTGCTTTGCCTTCATTTTATTGAAAGGAAGAAAACATTACAGACCAAGTTTGAGTCCTTTTATCTACCACGTTCTGTTGTATCCTTTCAACCTTTCTACAATGACAGCCGCTCTTGTAGAATACATGTTTTCCTCATTTATTGCTGGTTGTCTAAAGCATGTATTTGTTTTTCAGAGAATAACATGGTATATTATTTTATGAATAGGTTTATTGACTTTAAAATTTGTTCACCTCTTGGGGGATGAACACATTTATAAGAGGGACTTTGCCTGACAAATGCAATTAGTGTAACCTGGATCTTTGTACCCTCAATTAATTCCCAACAATAAAAAAAAATTGTTCATATAGAATATATGCTCTAAATTGGCTTTCTTGTTTTTGAGTTCTATTTTCATTACTTTATATGTGCATATACACACATACTATATCTATCTATCTAAATGTCTACATAAATAATTTGGTTCAGAATATATATATGTAATATCTATTTCATTCCATTAATTGCTTTTCAAACAACACAGCAATAAACATCCTTGTGTGTATCTCTTTGTAAACATGTGTGAGTTTATTTCATTCTTTTTTTTTTTTTTTTTTTTTTTAAGAGACAAGAGTCTCACTTTATTGCCCTTGGTAGAGTGCTATGGTGTCACAGCTCACAGCAACCTCCAGCTCTTGGGCTTAGTTGATTCTCTTGCCTCAGCTTCCTGAGTAGCTGGGACTACAGGTGCCGACCACAATGCCTGGCTATTTTTTTTATTGCAGTTTGGCTGAGGCTGGATTGGAACCTACCACCCTAGGTATATGGGGCCTGTGCCCTACTCACTGAACCACAGGCGCCACCCCCAGTTTATTTCATTCTTAAACCCTATAGTTACGAGACTGATAAACCAGGAGAATGGCAAATACGATATATAGTATCATTTCAGGAAGCCATTTTAAAAATTCTCTCATGCATACAATGGGAAAATGTGAGCTAGGGAATCAAATTCTTAGGTGAATTTATAACTGTTTGATCAACCTCACCACAACACTGTATGACTAGCTTCTAGAAAAATCTATTTTTGTGGACAGAGATCTATAACTCCATTCTTTTCAACATTCTATTCAATAAGCAGATCATCCATCCATCCATCCATACACCCACCTACCCACCCACTCATCCATCCATCCCTCCATCCACCCACCCCTCCATTCATCCACCCGCCCATCCATCCATCCATCCATCCATCCATCCATCCATCCTTCCAGTGTTTCTGAATGACTTTGTATCATGTTTCATGGTGGGCACTGGATATAGAAGAGTCAACAGCACCCAGTATATGGTTCCTGACATGTGGTTGGTATCTAATATTTTTTAGTTACCACTTGAGGAAAATGTAGTCAGTGCCCTCCTAAAACATATGGAGTTGCTATGAATTTGGTAAAAATTCAGAATACAAGCTTACCATATTTTAAGGTTAACAAAAAAGCTAAGAATAATTGGGAATAAACAAAGTTAAAGAGATAAGACATCAAATTCATTTTATAGGACAAAGCTAATTAAAACTCATCATGGAGAAATGTGACATCAGGAATAAACATATGTGTATACACATAAAGAGTATATACATAGGCAGATGTATATACTAGATCTAAGTTGGAGAGATCTATGTTGGCAATAATTTTATGAAATATGAACTTAAGTTTCTGGTTGAACACCTGCTTAGCAATGGTATGAGCTTAGAAGGCTAAGAACACTAGTGGAATGCTAGGCTGATTTGGGGTGTTTGTACAAACCTTTCTGATAATGGCCATGATAGTCCTGTTGTCTAATATATGGTTCTTATAAGTCTGGGCAACTATCCTTAATATTTTTATAACAAACTACAGCCATTTCAAATTATAGAGGAAAAAACAGCGGCTCAGAGAGGCCAAATGTCTTGACTAAGCTCATGCAAATAAGAGATGAACTAGAGATTCAAATCCAGCCATATTTGGCTTCAGAGTCTTAGCCACTCTGCTGTGCTGCATTACACCTCGTAAATGAATGTAGACACAGAGTTGCATCTGTCCTGGAGATGTAAATAGTCCAACTCAATGTGACACATTTTGGGGGGATGTGAAACAAACACCAGTCACATATCTCATCATTAATGACAACTAGAACAAAATAATGTCCCTATCAGAGCTGACACTGCTATAAACTCATGGCCGAAGGGTGCGACTTTCTCAGCATACTTCTCCAAGAAACTACTCTCAACAAAGAGGAGACCACATGTGGACTAGAAAAACCAGGTTTGAGACCTAACTGCCCACTCCTAGTCTATGTGGTTCAGGGCAAGGCATTGATATTCTCAATAGTCATCTATGGTGGCATTTATATCAATTTGTTGTTTTGGCCTTAGAGTTAAAGCACTTCCTCACTGTCCAACACATGGTAAGGGCTGAATAAAATGCAGTGATGCTGGTGCTATTGTTACTGAAAGTCATGCTCTTAGGGTGCAAATACCTGGCTCTTTCAGAGTCACCATGCATGGGCATAAGGACCCAAAGTATCCTGAGAGAAGCCTGTTTCTCTCTTGTTAGGCTTCCTGAAGGAAGTTTCCTTCACACAAATGCATCTTCTACTCATTAAACCAAGACCTCAGTGGTTTGCTTTTATCCAGAGAGGTATTTTTTTGGTTATTTATCTGCTCAGGGGAGATATCTTTCTCTAATTTCTGCACAGCACCTTATTGGTTAGCTGTATGCTAGGGTCTTCCCACCAGACATCTCAACACCAGGACAAAGATTAATCTCACCTCTCTACCTTTGTCCTTCCTCAGACCTATGCTATGGAGTGCCCCACCTTTCTGGTTACAAGACTCAATCAATGGCATAAACATGGGAGTCACAACCAAGCAGGTAAAATGAGAGCCCACTAGCTTGAGGCTTGCAAAGCATCAGCTGCTTCTCAACCAATAACTTTTATTTTTACATTTATGACCTGTAGTTGCATGTTAAGAGAATTTTTCCCCTCCAGTGGGCCCATTAAAGAACTTGGATGAAATACAGCTATGGGAAACTGACAGTACCTGTGACTTATAATACAGATCATTAAAGAGCTTGACAGCCCCATCAAAGAGAAAATCCCAGGAGGAAGAAAAACTGTGGCCTAAATCTATAATTTATATCCGCAAACAGAGACAGACTTTGGAACTTTGCAAGAAGAGGAAGAGATAGACCAGGCTTCTTACAAACATAGGGACTGGGAATGGACTAGATCAATGATTTTCAACCAGTGTGCTATGAAAATATCTTAGGTGTGCCACCCAAAAATTTTAAAGATGATTAATTAGATTAGTCTTGAAAGACGTTCAAAGCTAAGTATATTCATTTTTTTACTCCTTTTTTTGATCAACATAATTTAAGTGTTCCACAGCAGTTTAACTACATGTTTATGTGTGCTTTGTGATAAAAAAAGGTTGAAAAATTCTGGGATAGATGCTTGGTTTAGCCATTTATCCTAACATTTATTAAAACTTGTAGTAGTGCTAGCCATTGCCTGATAACCTGAACCCTTACATCATTTCCATGTTTAATTTTGTGCCTATTCAGATTACTTAGGGCTGTAGAGTGAAAAACCCACAAAATGTAGCCACTATTTTACTTTGTTTATGATTTGTGAATGAGGCACTTAGGAAGGGCTCAGTTGGGTGGTTCATCACAGATCCTCCTTGGGTCAGCCAGGATTGAAGACTCTACTTTCAAGATGGCTCCTTTATTCAGATGGCAGGTGGTTCACTGCTGTTTAACCTTTCTCTCCATATGGTATTTCATTTTTCAAGGCCCCCCTTTCCATATGGCTTGACTTCTCTCCATCATCTGGATCATGTTGGCCTTTCGAGACCTTTTATACTCCCTGCCATGCTCACAACCTGTGCCCAAGTCTCACCCTCTCTATCTGTGTCCCCAGGTCATGCCTTACTCTTTCAGGTTTTTGTACGTATGTTTCTTGTATCTAAAACAAGCTTCCAAAGTTATCCAGGTGGGATTTCCTCAAGAATCAGATCATCCATCACCTTCCCCAGGAGCTTTCTCAATCTCCCCCTTGCCACTTTATTAGCTTACTTTGCTTTCACTATTTTCCTGGGGTATTTTACTTGTCTCTTTTCTAGCATGTAGTTTATTAAATACACAATACACAAGACTTTTTCCTTGATTATGCCCTGAGTTCCATTAAAAATCTGACTTTGTCTTACTTATCTTTGAGTTCCCAGAGTCTTCTAACATGTTTTTTATACAGAATAGACAGTCAAAAGATGTCAATGGAATGAATACGATTTTTAATCCACCAATATTTGGTTCCACAGCTGCTGATGTCTGTGTCACTACAGATTTCAGGCCCTCCTTGCAAAGAATTACACAGACAACATGCCACATGTTCAGTCTCTTATCTGCTGTGACCCAAGGGGGTCTCAGCACTTCTTTAAAAATTAATTTGTTCCTTAATTAAAGAAACATGCTTGTTTCTAATTAACTAACCTTCTATGTAATGTAAACAGATCGCAAGTAACTAAACAGCTTTGCCCAGCTCGTTGCTTGCCTGAGATTGGTACAGTGGAACCAATTTTAGCATTATCAGCTGGGAGGCCAGGGAATATACGGAATGCTCTGACTTGCACAGAGTTAAAGGAACTTCAAGATAGGGAATTTGTTAGCTCTTAATTCCTATCTAGCAAATTAAAACACTGCTACATTATATCATTACATCATTTTCAGAATTTCTTGAGATAAGAAATCCCCACAGTTATTAAAGAAAGGGTTGAATCAAACTCTTTGCACTTCAAATATACGTACAGTTATACACACTGGTATGTATGTGAAGGAGATATTCTGAATAGGGCCTGTCTGGTTTGCAGTAGACTTGCATGTAAGTCGGAGTCTGAGGGGAGACAGGAATCTAGGTATTATGCATCTTTAATGAGAGACTTGTCTTTATTTGACACTGTCGGGTATGTGGGGGAAGCATCCGGAGACAGACTGATAGTTTTATAATAACAAATGCTAATGGAAGAACATACAGCCCAAGATACATTCATTAAACCTCTTCTACCTTGAAACAATTCACTGACCTGCAACTTCTCATATCCTGAAGGGGGATGAGTTCCAACTCAGATGCGCTTTACACTTTGACAATGTAAAATGTATATCCCAGGAGACCTAATGTGGGAACTATTTTCTACATAGATAGTTGTATTATTTAGTCAAATATTAGTGAACACAGCAACACATATACTGATGGTTGACTTTGCCAGAGATGAAAATGTGATCTCTTTAAAGGCATGAATAAAAAATCAATTCACTCTTCACTTTGCCAAAAAACAAGCATCTCTAAGAGTTTAGAAACCAGTGGAATTTAGTTCAGAATCTTTTGGAAGGTCATGTGGCTTTCATGCAGTTAAATAGATACAAGACACTTTCTACCTTGATTAGAATTAGGTATTTTTAAATATATCTGGGGCATGCTATTGATTTTTCTGAAATTTCAGAATTTTCAGGCTAAAGGGTTGGCATAAGGTTTTTCTCCATCCAAATTATGTGACGTCAGTCTTTGCTTTAGGGAATAGCAGCAAGAACAAGCAAGAAGGTTTGCGTCTGTCTGGAATATCCCTGCTTGATCCTTTATCATACCCACTCTTCTCTTCCCCGCCCTGTCCTCTGTCCTTGGAAGCTGGCCTGACCTCCTGTTGGGTTTGGAGAGCAGAAGGGGAGGCTAAGTGAGATCAGGGTTCTTATGCCCCTGCATCCCTCACTTCCAGGTTACCTTGGGCTGGCTGAATTACACGGTGGATGTCTCTGCTTCTCGGCCTGATTAGCTCCTCCCATGCCTGCAACTGTTTCCTCATGCCCAGGTGTAGGGCTAATGTCAGCTCTGCTTTTACTAGCCTATGGTTGTACCTCCATCCTGCTTAATTCCCCTATGTATATAGACCCTTGTTAGAACAGGCCCTCCTACAACTGTCCTAATTTGAGTGTGCCATCTGTTTCTTATTAGGATGTTGTGATATACAGCAAATATTTCCAATATCATTTTTAAAACATTTGCTCAATATCATGGAAATCCCTAAATGCTCCCATACTTGGGCTTTGGAAAAGTTGTCAAAGCTGTCTGTTAAATTGGCAATATCAATGATCAATTCTATGGAGATGATGAAGAACCATGTAGGGGGAAATGGTCTTAGAGCTTTATTTCTATTAATATCCCTGTTCACGTTTTATAAAGGTTCAGTTTGACCATGCAAAATGTCCATTATTGGCCTCCCTAGACCCATATTCACAGGGGATGAGGATTTCCTCCTTGTGTTTTGCCAACTTCGCCTGTTTAACACCATCCCTCATCTGTTTTTTCTTATCTGATGGTTTCTCCATAGAAAGCAGAGACAAGTTGTCACTGCCCTTTCTGTGACTTCTGTTGACCTGGCCTCTGAAAGAGTCAACATGTGCATTTCTTGCACTCAATCTGGGGGAACAATGGTACAGAGAGAAAGCAAGTTCTCATGCCAAGTACCATAACATGTGAATATATGTGACTTGAGCTATAACACAGGGGTTCTTAATTTGAGATATAACACAGTGGTTAAAAGAGCCAACTTTGAAACCAGACTTCTTGGATCTGAATCTCTGCTTCACGTTTCACTAGTTGAGCGATTGTAGTTAAAACTCCTTACCTTCCTAACACTTGGTATTCTCACCTATAAAGTGAGGATGTTACAGAATCTTCCATACAAGCCTGTTACAAAATGCAAATGAGCGAGCTATGGGTGTGAAAACCTTAGCACAGCGTTGGCCCGTGGTGAGACTTAGCAAGTGCTGTTGTTAATGATGACGATGATGCTTCCATTCAGCAAACGTCTCCTGAACACCCAATAAGGTGAAAATGAATTACTAACCTTTCCAGAAGTGGGCTTTGTGCATTTAGTTATTGTTTATTGAACACGTACTCTTTTCTGGACAATGTTCTTATTCCTCTAAATACTTTAGTTCTAATCTTGATAGCCTTTCTGCAATGTAGAAAGCTGACTTTGCTAGAGTCACCCAGAGACTTGCAAAGCACTCTGTGCTGAGGACTATCCATCGTCACAACTCTGCTTCTCTTACCAGGCAAAGGTTTGAGTAATTCATGTGTAAATGCTTCCAGCACCACTATTTATTTATTTTCAATATATATACTTTAAATTGATTTTTGAAACTTAACCTAGTTCTAAGCAATGATATGAATACAACTTTGTGAATAATATACTAGGAATTGCTTAGTTATACATTGAAATAAATACCTATAAAGATAACGAAAGTCCACCTTTCTGTCGCCTAAAATTATCTTTTATGTCAGCAGATGTATATATGGCTTATATTAAGAAACAATTGCATTTTCAGAAAGTATTAATATTATCATGGCACAGAATAGGAGAATAGTTCAAGATAGGCAGCATGCAAAGATGAGAAGGCAGAGCGTGGGGTGGATTCTCTCTTATCAGGTCCAAACGACCTAGATGTGTTTCTCCAACAGTGGAAAAGAAGTGATGGAGAATGTGGTGAAGATGCAAGAAAGAGAGGGTGTTGGCTTAAAAGGAAAGGCTGCGAAAATGTCAACAGTGCATAAAATTAAAGGGACAGGTAAACAGAGCCAAAAGAAGATAGAATTTAAAATATGGAAATTACAAAAAAAAGAGAGGAACACTTTCTTCCTGAGATACTTGAGAAGCAAGATATGTTGGTGATACAGAGAAATGTGAGCAGAGAGATCCAAGTTTGGGGAGAGGATTTCAGGTGGTCTCAACTGTGTTATCACAGTAGCAAGACCCACTGCAGACAGTGGGAGTATAGGGACAAGGTCACCCATGGAGCCAGGTGGTCAAGTTCATTTCAACTTCACTTTGTTCTCATTTTGGTTGTTACATATGTGTAACACACACAAACAGGAGGTTCACAGTTGGGGACTAGGTACTATTTCTAGAGAAAGGATGTTGGTGTGGGTCACAGGAAGTGACCGTAGAGAAGGTATCTATGGAAGGACAGGAGAGGTGTGGAGACTAGATGGGACTCCGGTCACTCTGGAAAGGAAGGGGCAGGTCTGGACCTACATATGTAAATTTTAGCATGAAGAATGATGGGAGATGGTGTGCTCAGGAAGAAACAGGTGACATTTTTTTTCTTGCTGGGAAGATACAAGGACATTGGGAAATGAGTCAATTTTCAAATATAGAAAAAAAAGGACCGCTGGGAATGGCAAACAATTCAATAGTGGCTCAGATGTAAAAGCAAGCAGTGGAAGAGGCATCTAAGTTATGACTTGTACCAAGCAATCGAATCCTTTCTGTAATTGGTTAACAAGTAGGAAAAGTGAAGTTAGGTACAGTTAGTATGTAATGCATCTGTTTAATATTTGTATTTATACATAAACTTGTAGAATTAGGACAATATAAGGAACAGAATATGAGTGCTGGGCTCACACAGCTCTACTATGAGGCCCGATCTAGTTGTTTTGCCTCTAAAGTAAACATGTCTATGTTAAAAAAAGTGGGCTTCCACCAAGTTCACAGGGTACAACATCAGCAGAGAAGAATGAATTGCGTATCTATGCAATACCAATGGACGATCTCACAATGAAATTAAGAAAATAACCTATAATGCCATTAAAAATAAAATATTTAGGAACACGCTTAACAAATAAATGCATGACACAGACAAACTACAAAACATTGTTGAAGGGAATTAAGGAATTAAGTAAATGGGGAAGAATCCTACGTCTATGAATTGGAAGGCTCAATCTGGCTAAGGCAGTGACATGCCTTAAGTTGGCCTATAATTGATTCAATGCAACGTCTGTTAAAACTGTGAGGAAATACTGCTTAACATAAAATGAAATGACTAAAATGAAAAAAAAAAAACAAACCCCAAAACCCAGATAATAACAAATGTTGATGAAGAGTGGGGAAATTAGAATCCTGATATATGGATGGAAATATAAAACGGTGCAGCTGCTTTAGAAAACAGTCAGCAAGTTTCTCAAAAGGTAATTATAGAGTTACCTGATGACCCATAAATCTCAATACCAAGGATAAACTCGAATAAATATAAGCCAAAAAATTAGAACATATGTCCACTGAAAACCTAGACACGGCACGTTAAGAGCAGCATTATTTACGACAGCCAAAAAGTAGTGACGATCCAATGTCTATCAACTTACACATGGATAAATATAATAAAATCATAATGTGAAAACATAAATAAAAATAAATGTCTATACCATGGAATATTACCGAGCAATACATAGGAACAATGTGCTGATGGGGGGATAACACGGATGGGCTCTGAAAACATGGAGCTGAGTGAGAGAAGCTGAACGCACAGGGCACACATTATGAGAGTCCTCCCAGGGAATGTCCAGAACAGGCCAGTCCGCGGAGACAGCAAGTAGGTCAGTGGTTGTCCAGGGCTGGGGAATCGGCAGGAAAATGAGGAATGACTGCTAACACACACAGGATTTCATTTTGGGGGTAAATGTCCTGAAATCTGGGGGTGATGACTGTACACTATAAATAGACCAAAAAACACTGAATTGCACATTTAAGAGGGTGAACCATATAGTATGTGAATTTTGCCACATCAATGCTGTTATATACGTTAACAAAAAGGAAAGGATAAAAGGTCTGTGAAGATTAAACACTTGTTGGGGTAAATGTGAACAACGTAACTTTCACATGGTCTGTGCTGACTTCAGGCAAATTTATTTATAGTTTTGATTATGCCTGTGTGTTGAATGCCATTTCATGCCCTTCTCTGTTCTATATTCTGGGCACCCCAGGAATCTGGAATGGAAGGCAGGCCAGGAGAGGTTATATTCCAAAACAAATACAAGAAGAGGCCTATCAGGAAAGGTTGTGTCTGACTTGTGTGCTCCATACTTATTTCTCGGGGGAATATCTGGAGGATATAAGAGAGCTGTTCTAGCCTCAGCCCAGCGGCTGCTACACTGTGGAGTCAATGCAGCTTTGACTGAGCTGTATTAATGACAGCGGTTTATTCCCACGGCAGGGATGGTATCATTCATCACGGTCACTCCCCCTTCAAATCCCAGCATCTGAGGAGAGATGTCTACTTTGGGAAAGTGCCAGGAACTATGGCAAGTGGGAAGGTGACGTCTGAAAGTTGAATGGGTCCGGGGACTCGCCCACAAAGCTCCTTAATTCAGTCAGCGTGATCTCCCCAAAGGGCACCATAATTAGAGGCGCTGCAGGAATATCAAACGTATTCATAATTATATGGGAGCTTTGTTACCATGTGATGCTAAACATGTCCCCAAGATCGCTTTTGATGCTGTTTTAATTTAAGAATGATATCAGTGTTGGGAATACTTAAAAATTATAATTTGGTAATTTATTTGAAATTGAATTTTTGATAATCATTAAATAGTTTATGAGTGTGTATGTTTTTGATCTCTGGTTTTTGTTGCAAAAAGCAAATTTACTGATAACTGATAGATAAATCTTTGTTAGCTTTCTACTGCTATTGTTCAAAAATTACCCCCACATTTTGTGGCTTAAGACAACAGCACTTGTAGGTCAGAAGTGTGGCCTCAGTGGGGATCACAATGAGTTTTGACTGAGGGGCACACATGGCCACTGTCCCTGTTTCAGCAGGGCAGTGTTCCTTTTGGGGGGGCCTAGGGTTGAATTCTCTTCTGAGATCATTCAGAGTGCTGGCAGAATATACTTCCTGCTGCTGTGCCACATGCCTGGTGCCACATCAGGCCCGCAGCAGGTTGAATCCTTCTCTAGATCTGAGGACTGGCAGCCCTGAGTCCCCCTTTGCCCCACGTCTGTCACCTTCCCTCCCACTGCAACTCTCTATTCACTCTCTTACGTTTGTCTTCTCCTTTTGAGGGCTCACGTGATTATTTGGGTCCACCTGGGGAACCCAGGGTTATCTCCATTCTAAGGTCAGCTGATTAAAAACCTTAATTATATTAGTAAATTCTCTTGCCACATTAGGAAACACAGCTGCAGAGGGAAGGAACATCAGGCTGTGGAGAACAGACGGGCCCAAATCTTGCCTATGGCAGTTGAGTGATTAATTCTGTGTGTTAACTTGAGTGGCCACAGGGTACCCAGGCATTCGGGCAGCTAAGACTCTGTGTGTCTGGATGAGATTAACAGCTGTCTTGTTAGACAGAATCCATCAGACTGCCCTCTACCATGGGTGGGCCACATCTCATCAGTTGAAGGCCTGAATAGGACAAAAGGCTTAAGTGGGTAAGATTTCTCCTGCCTGACTGCCTCGCCTGGGACTTGAACCAAAACTTTGGCTCCTCTTTGGTCTTGCGCTTTCTGGGTTTCAGATTGGAAATGACACTGTTGGCTCTCTTGTGCTTAGGCCTGCAGACTCAGCCTGGAGCTGCAGCTCTTGGCTTTCTAGCTCTTCAGCAGCTGTCTGCAGATCCCGGGATTTCTGAGCCTCCATAATTACATGAGCCAATTCCTCACAACAAATCTCTCTATATATACACATGGCACACATTCTATTGTTTCTGCTTGTTTGGAGAACTGGCTAATACAAATGTTCACAGAAGCCCCAAATTATCACTTTACCTCCCTCTGTCCCCAGACTAATCAAGTGACTGCAGTTTGGCCATGAGTTAAAGTCACCTCTCCCATCTTGAGTTCTGTTTTATTCTGACAGATTCACATGGTCTAAGAGAAAATATGGAAAGCAGCTAGGTTTCCTGCCCTCAAACCTCCAGGTTCTCATCTGTTAATGAGAAGCCCTTTATCTATTTCTTCGGGTGATCCAAGACTGGCATGAAATGATATGTATGGAAATTTTAGCTCCAAAGCCCACATATTACAGTTATATCAAAGTCGGACACTCACCAATAAACAGGAAGGTGAGGCAAGACTACCTGTGCACCTAACAGATAGCTCCCGGCAGTTCTGCTGAGCTGTATGGGAGCAAAGTTGTCTATCATTTTTTATTTGGACTTATGTCTGGGATACCATCTTGTCAGATGAAGGCCTGATAAAAACCTTCATTACATTAGTAAAGTCTCTTTTGCCACATTAGGAAACACAGCCACAGACGGTATGAGGTGGACAAGGTCAATTTCCTACCAAGGACATGGACCAATGGCTGGTCCCCATGAGAACAGGTGGAATAAGGGGTCTTCATCATTCCTGAGTTGATATTTATGTAACATTTTAATTCATTCTACAAACATCTTTAGCTTTTTAGGAGGCTAGTTAAATTGAAGGGGCGAGAATGGAAGGAAAAATACTTAAGAAGTGTTAATGCCATGGTCCCCATCCCCAAGTTGCTCAAACCTCCCCAGTCTCCACAGTCCTCTCTTTTACCCCTTGTCTTGCTCTAGTGCCCCCTTACACAGCCCCTGTGGCTCTAGTCACTGCTCTGTGTGGGGGACTATGCTTACCTGGGTGTCTTGTGATGACCCAGCAGCCAGGACCTAAGCTGCCTTTCCAAGGTAGGCACTGTCTCCAGTGTGCCAGCCTCCCACAATATCCTGCTGTGACTTATTCTCTGGTTCTTGCTTATCTTGGTGGTTGACATGCCTCCTTGCACCTTGAAGTCTCTGAGAACGTTACTGTAGAGAAGTCACTGGACTCTGTTTCCTTCATTTATTTAACCCAGGAACCATTTCAGTGATCCCTCTCCTGCAACTAATTCTCAAACTCATAATAAAATCTTGGAAAATGCTGGCTTCTCATTCATTTAAAGGTCTCCTAACCTTTGAGTACAAGTGAGGAGCAGTCCCTTGTGGTGAACCCCAAATCCATTCCAAATCCTTTCTCTCTAGTCCACCACACATGCACATACATGCATGCACACATATACATGTACACAGACACATGTAGGTTTATACACGGCTTTCCTTTTAGCTATCGGTAACCACATGCCAAGGTTCTGCTCCAGGTGGTTGCTAATAAAAGACCATCGAGGACTTATAAAGACTGTGCATTCCTAATGAGAAGCACAAAAAAATGCCTTTCCCCCCTTTTTTCTTCCTTGAACATACATATAGCTGTGACAGGTGATGCAGCTACAGGGGAAAGTCCAAAGGCTACAGGGATTCCAACCTGACAGTCATCAAAGCACAAACAGCAGCCACCTCTCAGCTTCTGGAAATACCAGAAAAACCAACCTGAGATGTTTTAGCTATGTTAATTGCTACTTGGTTACCTGAAACAGAAAACACCCCTGATGGATACTTTAATAGAAATTTTTAACGTTTAGATCCCTGGTTACTGTTTTTCTCACTCTAGAAAATTTTCTTCTGGTGATAGCTGCACTTTTTTTTTTAATTTCTTGAAGGTAGCTTGACCTTACCTTTTAAATTTCAATTAGGACCAGGCATAGATCTACTGTTTCATTCTGTATGGAAAAATCTCCAGGGTCAGGCTCTATCCAGAGCAGCTTCTTGGCCTGGGTGCTCTCACCTGAAACCCCACTGCAGTTTTGGGATTTTTCCTGTTGCCTCCCCATAAACAGTAACATAAACATTCCCTATTTAGATGCACAGCCTTGGCTGGGGAGTAGCACAGAATGCTTATGTTAGAGACAAATGAAAGGGAATAAATACGTCTTATCATGGAGGACAAGCAGGCATACTGAGGAGTGATTAACACACACAGAGACCGAGGAAGTGCAGTCTCCTCAAAGGAAGATGGGATTGAGGTCAGATGGATCCAGACTCCCATGACGTCTTCTCTGATTGTCAGTGTTAACCTCTCTGAGCTAGTGAGTGCTCATCTAAAACATGGAGGCAATAATAGCCAGCATCATGGGGAGGATGGAAGGGGATAATGAATTTGTAAGTACCCATCCAGGTGCCTCTTACCCATGAAGTGAGCCATGATGGCTTGTTGAAGGAGCAAAGACATCTGTTTGATGTGGCACCTAAGTGCCAAGGGCAAAAACAGGAAAAGGCCGTGGGAGGGGGGTGAGCTGACTTTCCTTAGAGCTCACACATTCAGCTGTGACTCTGCTGTAATACAAAGGTACGGGTCTCAGGCTGCCCTTGGAATATTTGGGTATTGGTGGACATTCATGGAGGGCTGTCTGTGTGGAACCATTGACAGGCATCTGAAAGCTTGACACTTCAGCAGAAAATGGATTCTTTTAGAGACACTCAATGCCCTTAGAAGACACGTGAGCAATCTTTAATTTAATCAATTGGGATTTTCATAGATTGGGATTCCTTAAAGTGAGAGAAACATAAAAGCAGGTGAGAAACAGATCAGCTATAACACCATCAAACAAACCAAAATGGAAGGTGGCGTCATTTCTTCAGGAACCACCATTTACGGTATACTGGGCCCTATTGCTACAGATATTATCTCAAAACTGCCAGGTAAGCAGAGAACCCAATACCCTTTATGTAGGTGGCACATCTTCAAATATCCAAATAATTCAGAACTTGCATAATGCAAGACTCATCTTGACAAAGAATGGCGCTTATTCATCTTTACAAGCTAAAGCAGCATCTGCTGTGGCAAGAATCTTCGGCCATAGGAAGAAATGAAATACAGACATGTGCCACACACAACGCGGATGAACCTTGAGCGTTATGCTAAGTGCAGGAAGCCCACACAGAAGGTTACACGTAGTACAGGTCTCCCTGTGTGACGTGTCCAGTTAGGCACATCTCCAGGGATAGAAAGTAGCTTTGTGGTTTCCGAGGACTCTGAGGAATCACTTCTGATTGCTACCAGGTTTCTTTCTAGGATGATAGAAATGTTCTAAAATTGATTGTAGGGATGATTATAGAATTCTGTGAATATACTAAAAACCATTAAATTATACATTTAAATGAGTGAATTGGAAAATTATATGGTATGTGAACTATATCTTATTAAAATTGAGATACACACACACATATACAGGGTAGACATAAAGTTTTTGTGTAATATCCTATGTTAAACTATTTTAAATTGCACACAAACTTGATGTGTACCCTGTATATGTATGTATTCATTTTTAGATATGTGTGTGGGTCTACATATGTATATGTAAAACCCTGCCGGCTATTTTCAAGTTACTCAAATTATGTTATTCTTGGCATGTTTAAAATTTGGAGAGGATACTGGTTCTAAATTTATGTACATATAAGATTTTTTTTGTATTTCAATATTTCATTGTTTGCCTAATTCAAAATCACACAAAATGCTGCCAAAGTCAATTACCACCAATTCAATAGGAGGAAACAGAGGCTCAGATGAACTGAGTTAATAAGGAAGGGATCCAGGATTGCAATTCTGTGGGTCTTCAGAGTTCTGACTTCTCTGGGGTGCTGGTGATGGCACTAAGATCCCCCTAAACCTAAAAAGTAGTCGTTACCTGCTGATAGTTCTGATGCATGTAATATTTTGTCAGGCGTGGTGCTCAAAGCTTGATCTGTACTTTCTTGTGGAACCCTTTGGCCAATCTGGGAGGGCAGTATGGTTTTCCTAACATTACCAGGAATCATCCAGGGCTCACAGAAGTAAGACAACATGTTCAAGGTCTCACAATTCATAGTGAAAACATCACTGAAAACCAGGATATGGGAGCCATTGTTCTCAAGCCTTGGATAATACCCTTGTCTAAACATACTGATCTCCTAATGAACTGACAGGTACATTCTCATGAAGAATTTCCAGTTGATTCACTTGGAAGAAAACAATTGATATTCTCTAAAAATCTTCTAGAGACCTCTCAACTTTTCCTGTGTCCTTCCCTTCTCTCTCTGGCCCTTGGACATGAACGTGAGGTCAGCACACTGACATAAATGGCAGCCACACAGTGACAAGCAGTATTGGTTATATTCAGGTTACTATTACTGGGCTTCAGCCTGAAAGACAAGTGATAGTAGAAAATCAAAATAATAATTCTAAGAAAGTTTTCATTATAAGGCATTGGGTATTTTTTTTTAATCTAATAAAAATGTCTAATGACAGAGACCTCAGAATGCTTTTTGGAAAGAACTCTCAGACAATGGAGGAGACAAAGATCATTTCTGTTCTAATAAAGACTCAATTTTCTGATTACCATCCTAAAACTTGTAGCATGAAATGCATGCAGAGGAGTTTGAATGTCTCAAGCAGTGTAGCACAGTGGCCAAAAAGCATGTCTCATAGTCAAATTGTCTGGGCTTTAATGGTTATTGGTTGAGTTACACTGAATATGCCAGTTGTCATTAGATTTGGCTATAGATATAGAGAATCCAATGTAACAGTGAGTTAAATAAGACTTAAGGTCATTATTGTCTTACGTAAAATAATTCTGGAGAGACCCATTCTCTTGGCCCATCAGAACCTCAGCCCATGAGCAGCTTTGCACATACACGGACATATATGTTACTGTTTGAGTTATCGCCCCTCACCCTGGCTTAAGATTTTAGTGTGAACCAGTAAGCATACAATGTCCTCGGCTAGAGAAAGGGAAAAATTTCACAAGTGAGAAGAGAAGCAGAGAAAACAGCAAAGCAGGTTGTCGACTGGGGTTCCGACAGACCAAGGGGACACGTCTGTGAAGTCCTGCACATTCTAAGCAGAGAGCCCTTTCCTGAGGACAGAGAGCCCAACTGAAGAAACACCCAACCACAATCCACACAGCGGATAAAGATGAGGAGAGACTCTAAAGCAAAGTAGAAAACCAGAACAAGAAAGAAAACATGAAAATTCCCTAAGCCAAACTTTTGAGAAATCTTTGAAAAGAAGCAGTCTTCCGAATAATAAAATAGCTGTGGGTACTCTACTTGGTTTTTGAAACATGCATCCATAATTAAAGTAAGAAAGTTGTAAGTCTATTAAAATTTTTTCTTTTATACAGGAAAACTCAACTGATGACCTATATTTTATAAAACATATACTTTGAAGGGATTTCACATGCTCTCTTCCCATTGAACTTAGCATATTAAATTGCCTCCGTTTGCTTAAGAAGGGAGACAGTTCCATACATAAATTACTCAGGGCTTTAGAAAAATCTACTATACGTGTATACATATATAAAGGTGAAGCGACTCAAAGGTATTTGTGGAGATAAATGGAAGCAGAGGCTCCAGACTATTCTCAGAAGGGACGGTAGCCTCAGAGCACTGGTGCTGCAGCTAAAGCTGGTTTATCAAGCTCTCTGCTGATTATAAATCTTTTCTGACATTTGCAGACTGTCTTGATTGATGGGTGGCACAACATGGTTTCTGAATCTTCCGGAGTTCTCCTTGAGCATCTCCCAACCTCCACCAGGGGGAGAATCTGGCTCTGTTTGAGAAGGTCACCACTAATAAGGATGAGAAGCCAGGTGGATGTGAAATGATGAAAGAAGGTTGATGTTTCGTGTTATTCTCTCTCTCATCCACACACACACACACAAACATATACAAACACATACACGCATACACAAAAACATTTACACAAACACGCTGACCCACACGTGTGCAAGGAAATCTCCAGGCTAAGGGCAGCAGCTCTGGAGTGCTGCTAACGTCATGATGGGTGAAGTGGTTAAAGGCCAGTGGATCCCGTGGGTGGGGAGGAAGTGAGCGAGCACAGGAATTAGAGTCATACAGGTCTGAGTTTAAATCCAAGCTTTCATCCTTCACTAGCTGTGTGACCTTGGGAAACAACTTGACCTTCCTGTGTCTCTTTCCTCAATTTTAAGACACATATAAAGATTATGTGGAAAGATTAGCATAGAACCTAGACCAGTATCCAGTACAGAATCATGCTAGAAAAATATACTGGTGATCATCACTGCTTTATTACCTGGGGGCCAGGGCAGGTGTCAACTCCGCCCCTCAGTCAGAGTGAGATGCTCCCCGCAGCCTGCTGTCCTGGGGGTGGTGATGAGGCAGCCCCCCACCCTCACCAGGCAGCAGTGTGTCTGGTACAGGGTAGGCACTCTAGAGATATCTGCTGGAGAATGAATGCATTGCCAATAAAGACAACATTTATTTAATAATTGAATAAAAAGGGGGATTGATAGTGATTCAGGCTTTGTGCCATTTGGGGCCATTTATTCATTCCATGGAATTTATTAGGTGGCAACCATGTGCCTGGAACTCTGCTCACTGTTGGAAATAGAGTGATGAAGGGAAACAGTATGATCCCCCTGGCCTCAAGCTTATGACTGAGAAGGGACATTGAAGGTAGAATCCAATTCATACTTGAGGGAAATTTATAAACCTATTAATGTTTACAGTATTACAGTAATTCCATACACACAGCATCAATGACAGTAAGCTGGTATCATAAAACAAGCCAATATTTAGTATTTTCCCATTTGTCACAGGCTTGCCACAAAAATTATACATGACCTTTTCCCTCCGTCTCCACTGTTGCCCCCCACACCCCCGCCCCATCCAGCCCATGACCCTCTTGTGCCCAGGATGTTGAAATGCCCTTGCTGTCCTCCTTCCATTCTCCACTGAGTAGCACGTGTCTTTTTTAACAGTAAAATCGGATATAACCACTTAAAACCACCCATGGGCTTCCTACTGCAATTAAACTTCTGGTGCTCTAAATCAGAAGGATCAGGTAGTAGTTATTTTGGTAAAGGATCAGGTAGTAGGTATTTTGGGCTTTGTGAGATATATAGTCTCTGTTTCAGCTTCCCGGTTTGGACAGCATAGTGTGAAAGCTGCCTTGGTCAGTGTGGAAATAAATGGGCCTGTCTGCATTCCAATAAAACTTTATTTAAAAAAAAAAAAAACAGGCAGCAGAACAGATTTGGCTCATGGTGCGTAGTTGGTTGACACCTGCCCTATATGAACTTGCCCTTGCCTATCTCCCTACCCTTGGGAATCTAAAAGAACTCCAGCCAACCTGCCTCTTCTCTGCCTCTCCCTCCAGTCATTCCTGTCTTTGACCTCTGCACTTCTGTCCCTCTGCCTAAAATTCCTTGATTGATAACTTTTACCTGGTGGGCTCCTCTGCTCTCACTAGACTCAGCTTATTCAAAGGACTTAAATTATCTTGTTTATTCTTTTTGTTGTTAACATGAGATGTAAAAGTCCAGAGTGATCCTGGTTGTGCTGTATCTTTAGCACTAGACTGTTATCTGGCTAATGGATGCTGTGCATTAAATATTTGATGAATGAAATGGCCATAAGGAACTAATTTGAGATAAGGGTTTCCCTGAAATTATAACTGTTTAATGCCATTGTGTATCTGGCACTCTGTTTTACTCAGTTGTCACACCAGAAATTGCTAGGCTGGTCAGAGTGACTCCTTAGGAGTCAGAGAATGTTCCAGCGGCATTGGGGATCATGCTCTGTGTTACAGAAACTCAAAGACTTTTTCACTTTTTCTTTGCAGCTGCTCAACTGTCACCCAATTTCCATTTTGGCTAGAAATTCCTGTTACATTTGTTCTTTCAAAAGATTGTGGAGTGGTCCCTAAGTTTCTGAAGCTACTGAGGTTCCTTTACCCTACATCTATTTTAAACTACTATTGTATTTTAATTAATATAATTAATATTTTAATTTCCAAGTTTATTTTTAAAAATATTTCTGCCATAAATCCTTCTGTCTCCCAAATTCAGAGTGATGGAAAGATGGTTCCCAGCTTGAACCTATATTTTCTTTAAAAATTAGCCAACAGGGTTCCCAAACATTTATTTTTATAAGAAAGTGATCACTATAAGCCTGAGGGCCACATCCCTTCAGTTTACCCTAAAATCAGAGGTCTAACGTGAGTGGTGTGAGCATAGGGAACTGGCTGTGGACAGACCGTCAGCCTGGCCTGGGCATAAGACTTCACAGGCAGAGAGGAGAGAGATTCAGGAAACAAGGTGGTGTCTGATTCTGAATTTATCTCTAGCCCCTAGGTGTAAATGGGAATTTAGGGGGAGAAAAGGCTACACATAAAAGTGGTAAGAGTTGTTTCTGAAGTCACTTGTGTTGATGTTAAGACATATAGTTGCACTGGTTGGGTACAAAGGGGTTAAGGGATTCTCTCCTTTCTCACCAGACCCTTTGGTATTCTGAAAACCAAAGTAAACCAGCAGAACTGGATCCTACTGCAGTGATGCCCACAAGAGAGGGGATAGGGTAGGGAGGAAGGAAAATCCAGGGTGCTCTGACAAGGAGTTGATGGGCTTGGTTCCCAGGCTACGTGAGATCTCACCTGGAGGAGCTTCAAACAAGTTAGGAACAACGTGGTGAAGATTCAATTTCTTAAATGACCAGGTGGAGTGAATAGCTAGTGAAGTGCAGGCAACACTTTTCCTATCACTTATTTCTAAATCTTCCCCTTGGGAAGTGGCCTCTGATTGGATTATGCAATTCTTTCATAAGATTTGTTTTACAGTTGTCTGTGCTGACGTGATTTGTACTATAAGTCAGTGCCGTCTGCTCTGATCTCAAGGGCTCTGTGGCATGTTAATGACATCTGTTCCTGGGGATCACTCCTGGGCTGAGCCTCAGGTGGGGGCTGGAGGGGAAGGGCTAATACCTGCAGGTCTTTGCCTCAAACACTACTCCCAGAGAGGGCTCCCCAGCAAGGCAGTCCACAATCTACAGATATGGCAATGGCCACAAAACTTGCAGGTATTGGGTATAATGCAGGGAAACAAACACAAATATACATTGGTACACTCATGGGAGAAAAGAAAGACTATTGTACTCCTAATGCACGCATGGGCTTAGCCGAGATACAGAACCAAATCCTCTGATTACAAGCATCAATATGAATCAGAATGTAATAAGGCATATCCTTTTGCCCATCAATCCCGCTCATAAGAATTTATCCTAAAGAAATTGTCACAGACGTGGGAAGAGATGAGTCCTCCCCTGCAGAATTGATTATAAGTATACAAAAGTGAAAACAACTTAAATCAATAGGGGATTGGTTAAGTAGATGATGGCAGATCCAGGCACTAGCTGTTTAAAACAATGATGTAGCCTGATGTTTATCGATTTACAAAAATGTCCATAGACACCCTGTGGAGCGGAGAGAGTGATTTACGGCAAAGCTTGTAGAGTTACATTTCTGCAAACTATGCAGCTGCCTCTCTCCATGAGAGGCCCCGAGAGCACCTGGAATGATGCTCATGGAAATGTCAGACGGCAGGGTTGAGGTGTGTGCATGTGTGTATTTGGGGAAGGGGGGTTGACTGCATTCTCTTTCACTTAAAAAAAACTGAATTGCTTTATTTATTTATTTTTTAAGATATATCTCCTTCAGAAAAGAAGCAAACAAAATGGCACGTGGGATTGGCTAGGACAGTGAGAATGAAAGAATGTACAGTGCAAAGCCCGAAAACACCAGCAAAAGGAAATCTCATAGTCGAGGGGTGTGCATCGCAATTACTGCAATGAATAAAGAAATTAAAGAGGTAACCAGAAAAGGAACTTTCCTGCTAGGCCATACCAACAAACCGAAGACTTTTACTGAGTCAGGTGTCAAACCTCAGCTATCAAACATCACAGCCATCTTTATTTAGTTCAAGCTGTTTTGGAAAGTAGCAACTTCCCAGCAAAGCTGAGCTCTCGAGATAGCCTTTTGTCCCACAGGCCACTTGATCGGTTGTTTTTCCTCAGGTCTGGCCTGGCTGGACTTGTTTAAAAATTAAAGCAAGTGTGTCTTGAAGAGCCACTCAGGTGGGCACCAGAGTAAAAATAAAAGACAACCCCCTTACTTCTCTCCCATCCCCCATGCAGAGAGGGCTCCTCTCACAGGAGATGAGGTTTGGTCCCTCCTGAGATAAGCACCTGCCTGGCTGCGTTGCAGCACTCACCGCAATTCTGATTGTGATTTATTTTTGCCTGTCCTTCTTCTTGGCTGTGAATACTAGGAGG
The DNA here is from genome assembly GCA_963574355.1 of Loris lydekkerianus. Classification (NCBI taxonomy): domain Eukaryota; kingdom Metazoa; phylum Chordata; class Mammalia; order Primates; family Lorisidae; genus Loris; species Loris lydekkerianus. The sequence continues at coordinate 36,074 of CAUYPK010144623.1, forward strand.
GTATGAGCAGTGCCTGTCGGGTCCACGGCTGCCGGTTCAGAGATCAGAACAGGGTCAGCACAGAGCAGGTACTCAGGATGAGTACTGGATGGAAAAAACACAAGGGAAGCAAGGGAGGAAGACAGAGAGGGCAAATGACTGGGCTTTTGCAAAATTAGAAGATGAGGATGTAACTGCTAATGTCTGCTTGTCTTCGACAGCTTCATGAAGTGTCCGCATGTGACCTTGTGACTCACCTCTTGTGAGTGCACCTCTTGTGACTCAGGATACATACTCCCAGGTAAACACCACGCTCATCTCTCTCAGCCTGGCAGGTTAGGAACTAATTTCACCCTCCCACGACCTCTATCCACCGACATCTTTCCAAGCTGCCCTACCTGTCCAGGGTGGGGAGTGCCAGGCAGGGTGGTTAAAAGCATGGAGGAAGAGCCCAGTGGGCCAACCCCATGGCCAGCCCTTGATCTTACAGGAGGCCCAGACCCCCTGAAGTGCTCTGGCTATGGGGTCCCAGATTGTGTTTGCTCACAGCTGACTGAAGGGTCTGGAAATTAAAGTGCTCTGGGGACAACGGTCATCCAGTGACTATCATCAGGCTTAAGGGGACACCCAGCCCAAGCTACCTGGTCCCTTGGCTGAGATAACTCCAGTAGTATATTTGATGTCATTTTCTAAAGCTCCCTCAGAAGGAAAAGCTTCAGCTGCCCACTGGGTTGATACTGTGCTTCGAGTTGGCTATCTTCCCTCTCCTGTCCCATTCCGTACCTGGTGTCCCTGTACCTCTAAGTTAAAGCACAGGCCCTAATGCCCATCTCAGGGTCATCTTGGGGGAGCTGGCATGCCCTTCCTCATGGCCAGCTCTTCTCAAAGGCGCCAAGGGGATGGCTGGTGGCAAACCACTGTGAACTGGTGCCAGTAAGCCACTGTGGGGACGAGTACCCTTTGGCAACTTCAGGAGTCTAAGCTGTGTTCTCACACTCAGGAGGTCTTGGCTTGTCCTAAGACATCCCAAGCATCCATAAAACACCAGCTGAGTGCAGAGATGTGGCTGGCCCATAAATCAATGCCTGTGTCTCTGCAAAGGGAACAGCTCGTGATCTGCAAAGTTCAAAGACTATTATTTTCTGTTGATCTTCCTTCATCCAAGAATGATTTCCCGAAACAATACCCTGGAGTTTAGTGCTGAACAGCTGGGAATGGTTTCCTGTCTGCACACGCAGATAAATATGGGTGACCTTCTTGTGTGATGGATTGGTCCTGAGGGGATTCAAATACACGGAAACCTGAAAATGATGTTTGGGTTTGTTGGGAGATGAATTCTCTTTCACACATATTATGAGTCTCTTTGCTTTACCTTTGCTAAAGGGTACTCTGCTGGGACAAAAATAAAAGTCATGGTAGTCACGATATAAATGCATTTCCTGAACATTTATTATGCTCTAAGCACTGGGTGAAACAGAACATTCTGTGATATTCAGCCCCCACTACAGAAAAGGCAGTTGAGGCTTCTAGAAGGATCAGTAAATTTGTCCAAGGTCTCACCTTAAGAAGGAGCTGAGCTCTAGGCTACACTGCTGTGTGCTAGGCCTGCTGCATAATTCGTAGGGCTCAGTACAATGTGAAAAGGGGTCCCATACTCAACACTTGAGAGTTTCCAGATGGAAACAACAGATGGTTAACCCACGAACCAGGTACGTCTGAACACAGTATGGTGAGCTGTAAAGGCCACACCCCATGAAGCTTTCCCTAGTTATTTGGGCTCAGAAAAAGAGAGGTGAGGGATTAAGCATTTCCATGTTGGACCCTCCTCAGCCCTACATATTGAGCAACAGATCAAATTATACTGCAATCATCTTCTGTCAGGACCTAAACCTGCTCCCCTGACAGCCCTGCACAAACACCTCCCATGGCAAGGCCTGCCAGTCGTCCACGGTGCCAACCCCAGGAGCAGGAGAAGAGACCTGGTGGATTTCTCACAGCTCACGCACACGTGACTGTGGGGCATGGGTCTGGGCCATTCTTCTGAGCATGTGCCAGAGCAGGTCTGGTGGGAATTTGACCAGAGAACTGAGGCAGATGTGGCAGGATTCCATCCACAGAGGGAGGAACCATCCATTGAATGTTCACACCACAGGTAGGGACACTGATCCTGTCTCCACCAGCCTTGTGACTTTGGGCCAATTTCCAGACCGCTTTGATGTTCCGTTTTCCCCACTGTGAGATAAAGATGGTGGTATCTACCTCTCAGAGGAGGACGTATCTACCTCTCAGAGGAGGACGTGGTACCCGGGATGATATAAAACTGGTATGTGGTGTAAAACACGCTGATGTAAAGCTCCGAGCACATGGTAAGGGCTCAACTCAGAGATACACTAGTCCAATGGCTGTTTTTACCACGAAACATATGGCACGGTTAAAGGAACACGTGACATGAAGGCAGATCATATAGGTTGAATCCCAAACGCAGTCCTGGATCTCTCATTTGTGTGAACTAGGAAAAGTCACTGAACTCTTCCCAGGGTCAGTGTCCCCCTCTACAAAGTGGGTGCTGTACGACGTCTCAACACACAGGATTCCGTGAGCCACACTGACGCAGCAAATTATGGAAACAGGAGAGGTGCTCAATTTTATAGCCAGTGTTGGTTTCTATAACTTGCAAGGGTTTTGGGTAGAAAGGAGCTCACGGAATACAAGTGACCTTTCGTCTAAAAGTTTTTTTGCAACATTTCCACATTCTTGACCCCAATTTGATGGATTTCATTTCAATACCTGCTCTGTAGTGAAACTCAGAGGGTGCTAAAGATGAAAACAATGAATCAGAACAAATTCTGCAGAGCCTGAAGAAGCTACTCCACACACAGACATCCCAGTCTTCACGTATTTTTATGGGATAATGCTAATCACAAATAGATATTTGAGGTGGTTTATGTTTTGCTGGAGAAGCATCTATCCCTAACTGAATATTTGTGTATTTAAGAAATTCAAGGCACATACAAAGTCTATTTTTCTTTGAAAGTGTGATACATATATAAAGCAATAAAATCCAATATTCTTTCCTAAACTTTCAGAAGGGCAGTGCAGGAGGAAGAGTGGGCACGGTCTGATTGTATACACACATAATAGACAGAGGCATGCCTGCTCACAGCTGCCTTGCATGGAACCAGCGTCATTTACATTTAGAAGACTTTTCTGGCCCTTCCGAATTCTAGTCACCCATATACAGGGACAGGGTACCACAGACAAAACCAGGAATCATTCTTCCGTTCCGCTTAAACTCTGGCCTCTTTAATGATTTTCCCTATGGGTTCTCCTAACTTGTTCTGTGCATCCACGTGTTAAGAAGATTTCTGTAAACATCAAACTCAAATTCCAGGCTCTCTCTCACCAGAAGCCATCTCTCCTACTGAGAGGAGCCGCGTGGACGGTCGGCCCTGAAGTGACCTGACCTACCCTCACGTGCGCTCTCTCCTTCCCTCCAGCCTGTTACCACTTCTCTGCCCCCAAACACCCTCCAGTGCAGGGAATTCGCTCTCACTGTTACAGACTATAGCAGCTGGGAAGGGAGAGGGTGGCTCCTGCCCCATAGGGCCCCACCTCCTGGAAGCTGAAGGGAGGATTTAGGCATCTCGCATACAATTATCCACCTGGTTGTCTGAGAAGGTTACCATGACAACACTTCCAGAGCCTCCTGTATCTACCAGTCATTGATACATCCCATCAATTCAGTGAAAGGGGAAAGAAAAAACGGTCAAAGCAATCCTCAGACTTCTGTCTCCCGTCTGGTCTCTGCTGAAAGACTACTTTACTTATTTGTTTGAGTGTAGTGTAGATGCTGCTATAGTGTTACTGTTAATATGGTGTTTTTCCACTCAAATGTATTTTAAAGCTTCAAGTCAAAGTTTAAACTAATGGAAATTTTTCTATTTTATTTTCTACTTTCTCAAGCATTATACTTAGAAGTAATTTCTACTGCTGGCCATGGAATAGTTTAATTAGTATGTATCAGACTTTAAAAAAAAAAAAGAGCTCTAAATTCTACAACCTTCCCTAATAGTAAGGTTAAACAGAGGGAAAGGACAGCAGGAGCTCTGTGGTAACCTTGAGTGATTTCCATAATAGGAGGTACGAGTATTTTCAGAGAGGGAGATAAAATGTCTTGCCTTTGGCTCTTTGACTGAAAACTAACGGCTTCTTCATGCTCATCTTCTAAGAAAAGGGGAAAATTTTTACCTGTTTGACCAAAATAGTTCTTATGAAAAGGCAATTATGTAAAGAAATAACAGGAATGTGTAGTGGGAACCCTATTCTCGTCAAAGAGCAACTCCAGCACAAAGTGCAGCCTTGGGCCCTCAAAGGGATAAGGTAACGTGGTGCCCAGCCTCAACTATGCACCAGACAATTCAGTGGTGGTCATCCTTGGAGAATCACCATCAGAGACGACAGAAGATATTTTCATAGCTTGCAGCACCATCAGGCTCTGAGCTTTAGCCTTCCGACTCTTGCTTCTATGCAGGGGGAGTGATGCGATGATGTTGACGCGCACCCACAAGTTGGAACAGCAATAGAACAGTCTCCCGAATCTCTAAAGAACATTGTGCGCCACCTTCCCAGCCATTACGCCAGTAGCAAGCTGACTTGACTTACCTGTGGGTGACCCTTCCATGACGTGGCCGACATAGGGCCCTTCCCGAAAGATCGGCCTGTTGTCATTCTGATCAATCACGATGACTTCCAGCGGCACTGGCCCCTCGAGCGTTTTGCCGTTGACATCAGTGGTCTCCACAAACAGCTATTTGAGCAGAGAGATCAGGGGAAAAAGAAGGCATTAATCCACTGTGAAAAGTGAAATCAGGTTCTCTGGGGAACATATGTTATATCAGCAATTTTATGAGCCCTTGGCAATATTCAGACTTTGGTCTCGGTGAATAGTTACTGGAACCAGAATAGAAACTAAAACATTCCAGAATAAAAGGCAAAAATGCGTTCACATTAGATGCCCTTTGGTAAATGTACAATTAACTCATCAAATCTGCAAAGAACGTTAAAAAAAAAGATAAAAAAAAGAAAAACCAAAACAAAATTTGCAATCAGCCATAGCTGAAAAAATGTGCTTATGTTGTTTCTGCTTTTCCAGTATCATTATGCTTAAAAATAACATTATGCTAATAAAAATAATTGACTAAGCAGTTATAAAGTGAGTACATTAAGAGATAACCAACAGTGTTCATGGCAATGCTCAGGAGAAATTCCAGCTGGTGAGGATTTGTAGAGGGCCTTCCCACAGCAAGCAGCAGCATCTGCAGAGCCTGAAAGAGGCCCGGGGTTTCCTGTCGACCAGGCCTGTTATGCCTATTTTATATGAGGAGGATTTCACAATTCCATGAAACAATTCTATATAGAACTACCTTCAGATCTCAAGGGAAAAGGCAGCATAAAACATAGTTTATTATTTGTCCTGGAAATAAGGGTTTGTAGCCTGGCATTTCTAGTGAATCATAGCAACCTGATGTTCTCATTGTGCCCAATTCAGCCTTGATTTAACTCAGCGCTGACCATCACACTTCTTCTTGGATATAACAGGAGATCTCTGCATAGGAGGTGACAGAGTATTTTGGTCAGAAAAGGGCATCTGCATTTAGAATCCCAGCACAACTCTTCACCATCTGTGTGACTTTGGGCAAGACACTCAGTATCTCAGTTTGCTCATCTGTAAAACGGGGTTAATAACAACATCCATGACTGGGAAAATAATAACCAACAATCATCTTGTGTTTACTTAGACTCTATGCCCTATTAACTCACTTGATCCTCACAATGACCCTAGGAACCAATTTACAGACAAGGAAACGGAAGCAAATAGATGTTAAGGGGTGGATTTGACCTTGGGAAATCTGTCTCCAGAACTCACATTTTTAACCACTAAAGCATTGAATGGAAGACCTGCCACATAATGTATCTCAAGAATATTACCAGCAGCTATTGTTGCTACTGTTATGAGTATTACTATAAAAACTAGCCCAAATTAGGAAAATGAAAGAGAAACATTCTTGCTACAAATCAGTCCAGTTATATCCCTACCTGATGGCATGGTAAACCTGTCTGACCCTTTTTGAAAGTAGCACGGCAAAATTCAAAACGAGTCATGAAAAACTTGTATACTTTGTTCCATTTAGTTAGTACATCCAATCCTATTTGAGATGAGTTGCATTATATACATGAAAATATATGTTTTAGTGATACTTCTAATAATAAAATCACATTGGCATCCCTTTAAATCCCAGTGGAAGGGGACTAGTTAAATAACTATTTGAGTAACATGTTAGAATATAGCCATCAAATGATTATAAAATCTGTTGATCTACTGAAAATATTGACTGAAAATCTATAAAATAGCATGTACATACCTGTGCAACATATAAATGTGAACAGAATTTGAAGGCAGTAAGCAAAATGAAACCAGGTATGTGTGTTTCATTTTTTCTTTAATGTTATATCATTGTTTCACTCGTAAATTCACACACATACTCACTTTGGTTTCCAGGGCCTGATAAAACACTGCAAGGAAAAATTAACCCAATCAAGAAAAAAAAAAAAAAGTGGATAGAGCCTTCTAACATTTTCACACAAAGAGACTTTACAGAAAATGGACTTTTATGCTTTTTTTTTTTTTTTTTTGAGCTATTATGAGAATACTGCTAACAAAGTAAATCAATCAAAATGAAGTATTGGGGCCAATTTCATGTAATAACAAAGGTCTAGCTTTTTGTATTCCCAAAATAGCCAAGGACTTGACTTTAAATCAACAAAAAAAATCTATGTCTAAGGATAACAAATCTTAAGCTTCTACAAGACTCGGCCAGTATCATAAGCCACAGGTAGGATAGAGGATCAGAAATCGTATCTGCCAAATATATAAATATGTTGATACTTGGAAGAAGAGACTTCAGATCCATCTTAACACAATAGAAAGACCCTACGGAGATACAATGGGTCATGAATATGCAAAATACTGAGCTAAATCTCCAAAAACTACACAAATAGACAACCTGATGACATTTTATGTTACAAAACTATCCAGAGTTGACTCTGACTTTTTAGTGGAGAATAATATCAACAGAAACCAAGACTTTGGGAATAGTCTGTACAAAAATAACAAAACGCTGTTAAGTGGAATTTCCTCATTTTAAAGCTAATTTAATGAAAATTCTATGAGGCCTCACTACACATCAGTCATTGTGCTGAACGTTGGGTGGGCAGTGGTTAATGAAAAAGATACTGCAGGCTGCAGAGATAGGCAGTGGACAAGAAAACCACACACACATATATATAAACAAGACAATTTCAGCTCAAGATGAGGGCCGTGAAGAACATGAGATAGGGTCATAGGCTAAATCTGCACCATCCAGCACTAGCAGCTGCCAGCCACGTGTGGCTTTTGAAATCTGAATCTCAGTTCTCTGGTCAAACTAAATGTGTGTCAAAGTGCTCTGTGGCCACATGTGGCTGGTGGATACGGTGTCACACACCTGTCACTGCAGAGATCAGGCTGAAGCATGGCCAAGAAGCGCAGGTGTGAGGGAAGCCAGCACCTATCTGAGATAAAATGTCTGAGAAAATCTTATTGCTGAGAACATATTCCAGCTGAGACTTGAACGCCAAGAAAACAGAGAGCCCTGCCTGGGAAGGGTTCTAAACAGTAGGGATATTGAAAGAGTAATTGAGCTGAGGTTGGGACAGACTTGGTGTTCATTCTGGAGCGAGGAATGGCTTACATGAGAATTAGGGCTCAACTCAACTCCAAATGGGGTAGGTTAAGGTTCATTCCCATACAGGATTCTCTGCATATAGAAACTTGAGCCCAAGTGAGGAGTGAAGACTGGTCTTCCTCTGCATTGCTGGGAAGGCAGAGATGAGGAAGGAAGACTGCCATGTTTAAAGGAAGCGCAATGGCCTGAATAAAACAGATAAGACAAATGACAGTGCTTCCCTGAGGTGCAGATAGTTCTAAAACCATCATATTGATAATGTGGGTGAAAATTAAGCCTGTGTGTGAAAAAGCTGTTAGTAAATACAGCCTCTTCTGACCAATTGCTTACTGTAAAGAAAGCCAACATTCCCAAGAGTTTTCATAACTGTTCTCCTATGAAGGTCTGACCCACAATTAGCAAATGCCAAACTTTCTGAAGCTAGGCTTTTAAATTCCGGCAGAAATTTACCTCCAAAAAATAAACATTCAAGGGGCATTCTCGCCTTCCTTCTTTCTTCCTAATTAAAACACCCCAAACACACAAATTCTTAGTTGGAAAAGACTGGAACAATGTTTATCTCCTTTGAATTACATGATAGAGTCAAGAGGCTGTGTGTGGGGCTCCCAAAACAAAAGAAGTTGGACTGCACCCAAAGGGAGGCGTTGTCACACGTTCCATCTTTGTGTGTGAAGTGAGCTGGCACTTAGCAGAACCTCCCCTAAGAAGAACACCCAGGAGCTGCTGGCAGAAGGCAGTGGAATACTTGCTCACAGGAGATGGGGACCGCCCAGCCCCTCACTGCCCATTTCCACAACCATCTCCTCAGACTTGAGGACTTTCTGCTCTTAGTTCCAATGATTAACTTACCTGGGAATAATGACATGTAAGGCATGCTAATAAAAATCTCTACGATGGAGCCAGAACAAGAGGGGACACTCAATAAATGACAGCTAGACAAGTTGTCCAAGGCTGTATCTAATGTGCTAACTTATTCCAGGGCTTCTACCTGAACTCTGACCATCTATGTTTGATCACCTTCTGAGGTGCATGTTCTATCTCCTTTCTATTCAAAGTTCATTCAGCCCTTACCTGCAGCACTGGAGTCCCATGGGAGCTGGTTAGAGTGCAGACTCCTAGCCTTGCCTAGTTAGTCCCACTGAGCCATTTTAACAACATTTCTAGGGAATTCTGGAATACATTACCCTAGGAGCAGCGCTATACTGGGACACAGGGGTAGAGATGGAAGTCCAAGGGGTTTGCAGAATTTGAGAATGGCACTCCCAGGTTCAGAAACAGGAAAGGAAGCTCTAAAGAGAAGGCTGAGGCCACCTGCCCACTTGCCTCAGCATGGCTCTTGGACTCATTCGTCATCCCCAAGTATACAGGTGAGGCGAGTGGATGTTGTCTGGGGATCTGTGTAGGGAGCCTTTTCATGTGCACACACACACACACACGGATGCACACGCACATACTTACATACATGTCATACACAATAAAACACATAGATGTAGCCACATGCACACACCACACACACATGCACACATCTCTCATAAATAGCAGTTTTTCCTGTCTTCTTCTAATCTTCAACTGTACCTGATGACTGCTTAAGAAGCACATTTTTCCTCATCACATTCTGAGAAGGTATCAAATGGCAAATAGAGAGCTGCTTATTAATTGAAAAGTGAAGTGTTGCAGAAAACAAAGTGACATGGAGAGGTCGCAGAGAATGGTGAGTGAGGGTTGTGGGCCCTGAGCCACCTCAGTCAAGTGTGAGTTTTGCCCCAACGCTGCAGCATTATCCCTCCCATCCTGGTAGGGGTGACTCATCAAGCGTTGTCATTACAGGGGCTATGGGTCATCATCCAGGGGAAATTTGTCATAAATTTAGATTCTTTAGAAATTTACATAGAAACCAGCACTTGGAGAGATCGTGGTGCTAGAGGTTTACTCAGCACTCTTGGGAAAGCTCTTCCCATCTTGGAAGAGAAATGGAGAGTCCAGCAGCCTTGGTGGCAGTGGGGGCATGAGAGGCCTGCAGGGAGGGCTCTGGGAGCTGTGGAGAGAACACTGCTCCTGGATTCAGTGACATGAAATTCTCCCCCTGCACTGGACCTGGGCTCTGAGCAAGGTATCCATCTCTCTGCACCTTCATTTCTGTATTAACGAGAGCCTTCTAGGATAGATTAAGTATACTGCTCAGACGTGTCTGATGCAAAGCTGGTGCTGAAATTTAACCCAGTTTTCCAGGGACCAGCTTTAGCCTTGGCTAATGAGGACAGAATTATTTCACATTTATAATAATTCAATCAAAATATTTTTAAATGTCATTATTTGAGGCAAGAATTTTTGAGCAACTAGGAGGTATGATAAATGCACTGAATGTTGTCTAGAGCGGTCTGAGCAAGAAACTCGTAAGTCCTCCTGTTCCTGAAGCGAAACTTTCTCTCCTGTCCCAGCCATGTGGGCAGCAAGCCCTGCCCAGCCTGCTTGTTCTGTGTTCTGAACACACCGTCTTCTCTCCACATCTTGAGAGATTAACCTCTGTCACCTTTTACCAGGGCCCCTCCGCACGGCTCCGAATGGGTCTCCCACATGGCTGCCTGCCGTAATTTACTCTGTGGCTTCCAGGGTATCTTCGTAAACTTTGTGTGTATTTATGCTCCCCCTTCGTGGACACCTTCTGGGAGCTTCTCATCACTCTTAGGATGAACAACAAATGCCTTTGCTCTGAACACTCTTTCTATAATCTGGCTCCTGCCCACTTTCCAAAAGTCGTTCCGTGTTACGGGAAATCCCCCTTGTTCTTTATTACCCAGCCAAGCCCATCTTTCCTCAGGTCTTCCAACACATCACCTTCCCTGACACAGGGGTTTCCATCTATGACCCTCCCGCCAAGTGCAGGTGACTTAGTTATAGCACCACGTTCCTCTGCTCACCCTTCAGAGCTCACCCAGATTTTAAAGAGATTCTCCTGGTCCCTCCAGACTAGCTAAGGTGTCCCTGGTTTATACACCCATGGGACCAGCGTCCTTCCTTTATAACACTTTCTGTAACATGAAATCGTTTATTTGTACAGTAATTGGGTTAATGGCTGCCTCTCTGATCAATGTCTGGCACCATGAAGGCAGGGGTGGGGCAGCCAATCCTGTGTCTGGCATGTAACAGGCACCCATGTGACACTGATCACATCAAGTCTTCTTTGAAGAAGAAATACCTCTTTTTTTTCCCTTTTTTGAGACAGAGTCTCACTCTGTTGCACTGGGTAGAGTGTTGTGGCATCATAGCTCACAGCAACCTCAAACTCTTGGGCTCAGGAGATCCTCTTGCCTCAGCCTCCTAAGTATCTGGGACCACAGGCACCTGCTGTGATGCCCAGCCAGTTTTTCACCCAGTTAGTAGAGACAGGGTCTCACTCTTGCTCAGGCTGGTCTCAAACTCCTGAGCTCAAGCAATCTACCTGCCTCAGCCTCCCAGAGTGCTGGGATTTCAGGCGTGAGCCATGGCACCCAGCGCAATACCTCTTTAAGAGACTGGAATTCAAAGTTCCAGCCTTGGCTCTGGCCATCTGTCCCTTCCCTCTATCCCTGGCACATGAGACCTGACAGTTGGTCTGGCTCCATGGACTGCAAGCCAGTTGACTCTTTGCTCAGTTTTAACTGAAGAACAAGAACCCCCCTGGTAAATAGTTTCAAAGTACATTAAATTGATTACTTGTTTTTTTAAAAGAAGGGGAAGCAGCATTTATTTGGTGTCTACTGCATGTCTAGATTTTTATGTATTATCTCATTTGGCTCAAAACAACCTAAAGAAATACTTCTTCACTGCAACAGAGAAATGTCAGTAACTGGTGGGTCCATGGTCACAAAGGTGATTTGTGGTCAGGCTGGATTCAGACTTGGGCCTGACTCTAAAATCCATGCTTCTCCCACTAAGCCCATGCTTGTTAAATATTTTTGCAGTGATTCCCTTTTATCTTATTTTATTCTCCTTACTAATTGCGTTATTTACTTAATAGTTCAGGTTTACATTGATCACTATTTTTTATTCTTGCTTCATCTGTGGCAAAATTACCCATGGGTTTAGGAGCACGAGGAGCATATTCTATGTTTTTATTAATACATATGAAAATACGCATTAAACCACTCAGTGAGCCTGTGTATATTATGTAGCACCCTGCCACAAGCTGCAGGTTGGGCGATGTTACACTATCAGCCTAGCTACAACAGGTTCCTTTGGAGAGGTCACAGACTTACTGAGAAGAAAAAAATGTTACCTTACGAATTTAATTCCTGAATGACGACAGTGAATAGTGGGGGGACACGAGGGGAATAGGGGATGGAAATCACCCATCATCTGTTGAAAGCACAAATGCTTTATCTGACATTAAGGTACCACATTGACGTGTACTCCACTTGAGATGGGCACAATGGCTGGGCACCAGGGTATTAGTCTTAATCCTCCAAGTGCTGCATATGGGAGGAGAAAAGGGGTTTAACTCCCGAAATAGGGAGGAAGTGAGGAAGAGCTACTGGAGCCAGAAGGGAAGCTGAGTTGGCAGAACAGTTTTAGCTGAAGCACAAGTGTCAGGTACACTTGGCCGCCCTTCCGGCACTCAGCACCCAGGTTCCTGGATCCTCCTCGGGGAGTGGAGGCACATCCACGGGGGACGAGAACCACCCATCAAATACGCAAACTGATGATTGTTCAATCCTATTAAGGTGCCATAATGATAGAGATTGGCTGTACACAAAAGGCTGGACAAGAATCCATTAAAAAAAAACAAACAAAAAAACCCCCCAGAACATAATGACCAGCATCACAAAGCACGTCGCTTTGAAGCTGGTCCTTCCGCTTCGTGACAGATGATTAACACTGCCCCCATCCTGTGACGTCTCCTCTCATCTCCAGTCAGGAAAGACACAATTTATTCCGACAGAATTTGACACTGTGATCTTACCCAATGGGATGAGCTGATGAAAAACAAAATGTGCTACAAGATCTTTTTGGGTGAAAGCCAAATTAGAGAAGCTGGCTCGTAAAAGCCACTTTTTAAATAACGTAAGATGGCCCAGGCGGCAGATGTGAAACCCGGATCAATGGGCTGAGAAACACAGGATGAGGCTCGTGAGTCATTCTCCAGCCAGACAATTCAGGAAGCTCTTCTATGACCTTTGTGAACTCTGATTCTTCTTGGGGAAAAATAACCAAAGTAAGCAAAACACACACACGCACAAATAACTTTTGGGGACGCTACCGTTTAACACCCGCCTGTCAGTGTACTGTGCCTGCACGCATCCCTGATTTTCAGCCACGTAAGGTTTTGAATCACTTAAAATAAAGAACATACATTAGCTGTAACTCTTACACCATATGATGACTCAGTTTCTGTTTCTGTTTTGCAGATAGAGAAGATGTACGTTTCCCCCTACTTCTCTGAGACACTGAAGAATTTTCAGACCTGAATGCTGCCATTGACACCATCTCTGGAATGTGTCCTTAGAAACCTCCACTTGAACCAGGCTCCAAGACACAAACAGAAATGGATCTCATTTCTTTCATTCCAAATATATTTTTTCATAGAGTATAGTTATAATGCTGGAATTACAAAGCTATCATTGAATGTCCAATTAGGGATATCCACAGGTCTGACAATGGACATTTCCAGCTAAACGAGGCTGTAAATTCAGACATCCTAACTGTATGTTTGTTTGACTTGCACAAAACCTTGAAAGGCAGATGAAAAACAAGAGCCAGTGTTTGCTCCCAGATGGAGAAAAGATGTGAGCCGGTGGTTGTGAAGACGCAGTGCTAGAAACTGGGGCTCACTCTAGTAAGATCTCCACTTGACAACATCTTCCTGCAAGGCAGTTTGAAAGTACGTTTCAAGAACCTCTAAGATGTTTACAGCTTAAAAGAAAAAAAGAAAAACATTTCTGTAAAAATTCCATGGAAATAAAGAAGCCCAAGAAGATTTTTGTATAAGTATGCTACACTGTTTATTTATACACAGATGATTTCTAAAAGCTAAGAATGGTAGGAAGATTTTAAAAACAATATTTCCCACTATCGATATGATGTTTGTTGTAATATGAAAGAAATGACAAAACTAATCCTAAGTCATTTTATTAATGCAATAGTTAAATTGCCCTTTCTTTTTACACCCGAGTCCTTGTTTATTTAATATATTATGAATTCATTCATTATAGGCTCCTTTGGCAGAAACTTACATTTTCTGCATAGAGATGAAAATATACTCAAAGTCCAATTAAATCACAATAATTTGAGGGCAAGAGCACTGTTTTCTAGCTATTTCTTCTATAACTAATTTAGTGCCTTGTATAAAAAAGAAAAAGATTGATATTTGCATTGAATTTCTGTATGCATGTTTCACATTTTCTCCTCCCCTAGAATCTTAAACTTAAATCTTCTTCAACATCATCACTTCACTGATTAGTGAAATTTGCTGAAATTACCCCAGATTTGGAATCAGAAGCCTGCCTTTAAATTTTAACTCTTGCCCCTATAGAGAGGCCACGGTAGAATAACCTCTCCCCCGCCCCCCAGATTTTTATATCCTAATCCTTGAGTAACTGTGGATATGTTAGTTTACATTGTAAAGGGGAATTATGCTTGCTGACCATCAGAGTTTAAAATAGATTAGCCTAAATTATCTTTGTGGGTGCAATATAATCACAGGGGTTCTAAAGAGGGAGGAATCAGGGAAGGTCACAGTGACAGGATGTGAGAAGGACTTGGCTGACCGTTGTTGGCTTTGAGGATGCAGACGGCGACCATGAACCAAGGAATGCTGGCAGCCTTTAGAAACTAGAAAAGGAAAAAAAAAAATAGATTCTCCCCTAGGGAGGAGTAAATGTAGCCCTGCAGACACCTTGATTTTAACCCAGTGTGACTGATGCCTCGACCTATAGAACTATAAGATAACAAATTATGTTGTTTTAAATTACTATGTTTGTGGTAATTAGTTACAGCAGCAATAGGAAATTAACATAGTGGTCACATAATTTATTGTCCAAATCAGAATCTTTTTTTTTGAGACAGAGTCTCACTTTGTCACCCTGGGTAGAGTGCTGTGGCCTCACAGCTCATAGCAACCTCAAACGATCCTCTTGTCTCAGCCTCCCAAGTAGCTGGGACTACAGGAACTTGCCAGAATGCCTGGCTATTTTTAGAGATGGGGTTTTGCTCTTGCTCAGGCTGGTCTCAAACTACTGAGCTCAAGCAATACACATGCCTTGGCTTCCCGGAGTGCTGGGATTACCGGCATGAGCCACTGTGCCCAGCCTCCAAACCAGAATCTTTTCAGAATGAACGTAGGCACTATCTACAAGGAAGCCAAAACAACAGGTGCAAACCAAATGGTCCAGGGACACTGCGTCATGTGGTGGTTCTATCCTATTAAGTAATTTCAGATTTCCAATTCTCAGTTTGCACATGGAACAAATGGTGTTTGGAAAACCACTCTCCATGGTACTGAAATACAAAGACAAATGAGCACGTGTAGCACAGTTCCCAGAATGCAGGACATTCTGAATAAAGACCTGTTAGACCACAGGGAGTGTGGTGATCTTGGAATGCTGCCTTCCTGGCACCAGCCAGAGCCATGCTTGTGGCCCAGATTTCATGGAGAGCCCAGGGAGCAGCTCCTTGGTAATTTCCAAGCAGAGCAGAGGAAGGGAGGCTGGGCACCCAGGCATTCCCATAGGACCCCAACACACACATTCATGCATAGGGACACATCGACTCACAGTCGATCTTGACTTCAAGATCTCCAAATGTGCCTAGATTCAGTTCATACTTGTCAGCTTCCCCCTCTCTCTGAAATTGCTTTGAGTTTCCAGTAATTCAGGTTTCTCTTTGACACTCATAACTTACATTCTGAGTTATTTTTCTTAGCTTTATCCACTTATCTAGGTTAAATGCCATTTTAGACCAACTCCTGGAGAGTGCGTTTTTGTAACATTCCCCCACCTCCACTTTCCCAGGTCTGTGTGCAGTCCTCCCCTTGATGAGTTGCATATGGTGTTTATAGCTCCCTCTAAAAATGATCAAAGGAGCCATAAGGGTTTCATATTTGTGAGATTACTAATTAAAGATCTCGATACTATTATCAAATGTTCTTTGAAAAGCTTGCACTGTTTAGAGCTATGGTATTTCCTTTGTCAATTTGAATTTTTACTTTTAAAATATTTTTTTTCACCAGCCATAATGAAATTTTTTTTCTTTATGTGCATACATGCTTACAACCACACTGGGCTCTGAGGGCATTTTTCTATTTAGCTTTTGAAGTGACTTTAATTATGTGGAAGAAATGTATGCAGATATCCCAAATAATTTTATTTAAGCAGCTCAGGTAAAGTCCTGGAATATCCTCTGCCTCAAGAGGGACACAGGCTGGAAATTTTAATTGGCTCATGTAGGATTTATATAAATCACGGATGATGGAATTGTGCCAGCTCCGTTAAGGATATAGACAAGGGTTAGGGGATTTTGGTGCAAAGACAAGAAATACAATACTTTTTAAAAGCAAAGCTATAGGAAAAAACTACTGGGAATTGTACTTACACTTACCCTTTCCTCTTTCCAAATTAAAATTCATAAGAATGGAAATAAATACAAAATACTTTTTTCTTAGTTTACAGATCTAAAGACATTTTTAAAAATAAGTATTAAGATGTGTTATAACAAATATCATGTTCTCCAAAAATTAAGGTTGATATATCAAAATTTAACGTATAGCCTAATGAATTCCAGACAGATTAAAGTATTAGGAGAAAAAAGCTATTTAATATTTATGTAATTGAGTGGAGAAGGCCTTTCTAAGTCAGCATAAAAGGCATAACTTACTACGTGAATTATTGATAGATTAATCTACTTAAATGCAAGTTTTTGTATGACTGAAATATCATACTAAAATAGAACAATGGGAAAATATTTACATCATATAAAACAGAGGATTGTTAACTTGAACATACAAAGAGTTGGTTAAAAACCAATGGGGAAAGAAAAATAAGTAGCAAAACAAAAAAACAAAAAAGTAAAACATATTATAAAATTAAAATGAGAGGCCATTTTCTCATAAAATTGCCAACATAATCAGAAAAGGCTGGCAATGTTTGGCAAACTTGTGAGAAATAAATTCTCATACATTACCAATGATACTAAACGAACTTTCTGAAATACAATTAGTCAATATCCACCACAATCCTTAAGAAACTTACCAACAGAAATATAGCCTGACATGTGTGCAGAAACTGGTGTAGTCATGTAAAATTGCTTAAAGTATCCAATGTATTCAGCCCTACTATGAAACTAATTTAAACTTGTGAAAGCTATAACCTAATTATAGCCTAAGAATATGGGGAAAGGAGAAAGAGGGGGGAGGGAGGAGGATGGGAGGAGGGAGAGTAATTGGTGGGACCACACCTACAGTGCATCTTATAAAGGTACATGTGAAACTTACTAAATGTAGAATATAAATGTCTTAACACAATAACTAAGACAATGCCATGAAGGCCATATTAACCACTTTGATGAAAATATTTCAAATTGTATATAAAATCAGCACATTGTACCCCATGATTGCATTAATATACACAGCTATGATTTAATAAAAAAAAAAATCAGAAAAACTACAAAGACAATGTTCTAACAGGAGATGAAATAAACTATGCTACGCGTACAAAGTGGGACGTTACACTGGAGGAACTCATTAAAGAATGTAAAAATAGATAAACGGCATCATATTCACAGTATAAAGTAAAAAAAGAAAGGATATGCTGAAAATAGTATTACTATATAATGCAAATTTCAAAAATATACACAAGGTATATACATTATTGAGATTATGCTAAAATATTAACAGTGGTTTTACCGACGTGATTTTTCTTTGATTCATTACCCTTTTTAGATTTCTATACTAGGCTTGAGTTAATTTCAGAGTAAAAAAAAAATCAAAGTTGATTCTAAAATTGCAACTTAGTAACTATTCACTGACCAGAGTTCATTGCAAGTGAGGAGCTCTGGGGAGCTGTTACCCTGCAGGGCATCTAACGTCTCCTGGCACTGATGATTAATGAGAGACGAGCAAATGTTAAGTGGAGGAGAGATAGCCAGGATTAAAGTAGGATGCTGTGTGCGGCTGGCTTTTCTAGTCTTTACAGTTCCCTGATTTGGGGATTAAAAAAAGAGTCTCAATGCAGTTGCCAGAACTTTGAAATAATTCCTTGACAGAACTTGGTCGCCTCAGCTTTATTTTTCCTAACTATCACTGTTGTCACTATCTGCTTTTTTCACTGAAGCTTCTCTTTTAATCTCACTCACCAATTATGAGAACCAGAAAACAGCTGAAATTCCAAGAATGGGCTTTAGATGGAAGGATCCTAGACTTTCAGTCCCAATTGTATTGTTTATCAGTCCTGTGACTTTTAAACTGTTACCTTCTTAAGAGCTCAAGTTCCTCATCTTTAAAATGGGAGAGTAGGACCTGCCTCATAGAAAATAAATGATGTTTGTGAAGCATTTATCAAAACACCTGGCACAAGATAGGCATAAAAAAATGGCTGCCACCCATATTTTTTTTTGGCAAAGGAAGAAAAAAAAAAAACCCTAATGTTATGTCATTCATTAAGGTTTACAACTTCAAGTATCTAAGAAAAAGAGTCTTTCACATGTCGCTGAAGGTGCGTGTGTGAATCTGGAGTTCAATTATTAATAGATTAAGAGGAAACACCAGCTTCATGGGACCAAGTCTCCTGTTTGAATCTTCATGGGAGGAGAAAATTGGGCTAAGGCCATGGGTCCCATTCCGATCTCTCCTCCTCTCGGCCTTGCTCCCAGAAACAGTGTGATCTAAGTGGCCAGTGGCCAGTTCCAGGCCCACACTGTGGGGACTCAGCATTGAGCTGGCCTTGTTGTTTTTATGGCTGTCATCCATTTCCCCCTAAGACCTTCATGGTAATGAAGAGATAGTTGGAATTGTCTTACTTTCATCAATGCCAGTGTGCATTTGAGTCAGCCCTCTGATTTTCCACATTTTTCCTTAAGCATTTCAAACTAACAGAGTCTATTCAAGAGAGAAATCCAAATCAGCTTGTGAGTATTGGCAGTTACTCCATGGAAGAAGACTCCAGCCCACTAGCTTGACACCCAGTCCCCTGTGTACACACGGAATCCATCAGCTGTACTTTCAGACTACACCCTGGATCTGACAACCCCTCACTCTCTCCTGCTTACCTGCTTGGCCAGACCGCCACCTCTTCTCCCCCATGGTAGCAAAATTATCTAATTGCCTTCACTTCTTTCTCTTCTCCCCTTACTCTATTCACCACACATCTTTTCAAATTATCTTTAAATGTGTAAATTGGACCTTTCACTCTTCTGCCTTCCAACTGTTTTAAACCAACTGTGCTCTAAATTCTCACTGTGACCTGCAAATCCTCGATGTGGACCGTGGCTGGATCTCTGATCATATCACCCTCTCCACAATCATTTTAGTCCAGCCACATACTCCTTGGTGTTCCTCAAGAATTGTAAGTTAAATTTAACTTTAGGATCTTTGGAGATGCTGATCCCTCACCTGTAACAGTCTGTTTTCTCCCCCGAAGAGTTTTCATGGCTTGCTACACATTTTGTCCACATCTCTCCTCAAAACAGAAACCTTTCCAGACTGCTTGGTCACCCAAAGACAGGTTCCCACACTATTGCCCACCCTCTATCCCTACACTGTTCCATAGCTCTTTTTGCCATAGGTGTATTATGCAGCCATAATGTGAGCTCACAAGGGCAAAAAATTTGTCTGTCTACTTCCCACAGCACAATATAGCAGTGTGTTTCAAATAGGTTTAAAAAAATGTTAACAAATGAACGATGAATTAGTTAAGAACTTTCAGTCTATAAGGAAGTCTCTCTTTTTTTCCTAGAGGACCCATCAATAGATGAGAAAGAAATGACACCTGTATTTTGAGAATTCCCTGAAGGTGAATGAATTCAGCCAGAAGATAATACATTGAAATGGTTTAGCAAAAGCACATTCTGCCCATTTCAAAGGAAAACAAAAGTTCAATGAAGTTGTTCTAACTGTCAAAAAAAGTGAAAACATATTTTACATGGGATAATTCATTGTTTGGCGATGCCCGATAGCAAATGATTTTGTTCTGACACACATATTACTAATAAGCACATTTAAATGAAGGAAAATAAAGCCAGTGGAACGTAAACACAAATTCTAGCTTAGCAAAGTGACCCTCTCTATCCTGCCTTCATAAATAAGGCAATTCAAGTTACAGAAATAGACTCCTGTTTCCCACATGAATCCCTCGTTACTATTCTCATAACTCTGGACCAGCATTTCTTCTCTGATTTTCTGCTTGTGCAAAAAAAAAAATCTTCAGCAGCCAGACTTAAGCCATGACTGTGCCACAATCAGATGCATTCTCTTAGATTCTTCTGGGTTTCAAACAAGATTTTACATTTTCTCTCTTCTAACCAGATGCCCCCACTCCGGGTTGGGGCACAGGTTCTGTGCTTAGGAATCCATGTAGTCCCTGTTTCAATCAACCTGTTTGGCTTCATTGTAGATCAGCCAGGCTCCCCTGGCACAGTGCTAGCCAAATTCCTTAAATTCCTGGTCATCCCAGAATTAAAGTGCCAATGTAACTTGTTCCTCTGCATGTGACACAGAGGGAAAGAAGGAAGAGAGTCCAAAGCACCCCCATACTGTGCAACAAATAACCCACAAAGCCCGTCACTGCTGAGAGGGGTGAGTTCATCAAACCATGACTTATCCAACATTGCCCTTCCATTCTAAACTTTATTAGACAGAGCTGTATAATCCTGCCATTTTTATAGGTTATGGATAAGCAGACATTGGTAATTCTGTAGATTTCAGCCTAATATTCTCATTCAAATGCATTAAAAACCAACACCCCCCCCCCATTAAGTGGCACTGTCCCTGGTCCTGAACCACGACTGTAAAGGCCATGCTGTTTCTCCAGTCTTTAGGATACTAGGGACTTACACTATTCCTCTGTCAGGATTTGCCCCGCATGAGGGAGAAGTTAATGATGGGACAGAAGAAGTTGTTGTTGTGGGGAGCATTTCTATTAAGACATTTCTGGGATTATATATTTTTTTATTTGTTCTTTATTAAATAATAAGTGTGTACATTAATGCCTTTATGGGGTACAATGTGCTGAATTGATATACAATGTGGAATGCTTACATTGAACTGATTAAAAAAATATAATCTCATCCACAACTTTTATGCACATGGCTATTATTATTATTTTTTTAGAGACAGAGTTTTACTTTGTCACCCTCAGTAGAGTGCAGTGGCATCACAGCTCACAGCAACCTCCAGCTCTTGGGTTTAGGCGATTCTCTTGCCTTAGCATCCCGAGTAGCTGGGACTACAGGCACCTGCCACAATGCCTGGCTAGTTTTTTGTTGTTGTTGTTCTTGCAGTTTGGCCAGGGCTGGGTTTGAACCCGCCACCCTCAGTATATGGGGCTGGCGTCCTACTCGTTGAGCCACAGGTGCTGCCCACACATGGCTATTATTAAGTGACCAGAATTTGGAGTTTTATTAGAGACTGACATTTTTTTTTCTTTCTTGTTTTTCAAATTAAAAAAAAAAATGCTTAAAAATAGACATTTCTTGGGGGGAAAGATCTTTTTATCATTGTCTGGTGAAAAATCAATCCTAGTTAGAAGGATTAACAATAGAATAAACAATCTCATCTTCTGGGGAAGAGGGACAGAACACCTAGGCCGCGTACCTTGATATTATAAGGATCCCTGATACTGTGTTCTCCTATTGCCTTCCATCTGGAATGAATTCTTTCTCCTTCTCTGCTAAGCTCTTTTATTTCATCATTTGCTTGTCTATGTACAGATAATCTGTTTGGTATACATCACCTTCTCTCTTTCCTCTTTCATTTTAACATTTACTAAGTATTTCGTTTTTGGTCTTGTGGTAAAACAAGCGGGTTGCAGATGTCATTTTTCAAGTGTGTCCATGTTCTAGTGGGAGTGAGCAGATTCATGAAATTATTTTAACACCATTGAAGACACACAGCAACATAAGAATGGGCATAATTCAGTGGTGGTAAGCGGATGTTTAATTCTTTTTTGTAGGGGAAAGAAAATTTTCTAAATACAGTGTTGGCCAAGCTAAGTTTTGGAAGAGTCTTCTAGGAGAACAAAGATGGAGGGAGGGGTGGGATTCTAGGGAGAGAAAATCATAGGTGTGAAGATATCAAGTATCGAGATTCTCTAGACCAGAGGTCAGCTACGTTACAGTGCACAAGCCACATCCAGCCTGCTGCCTGATTTTGTGAATAAAGTGTAGGAATACAGCTACACTCACTTTTTGACTTATTACCTTTGGCTGCTTTTGCACTACAACAGCGGAACTCAGTAATTATAAAAGAGTTTGCATGGCTTACAAAGTATTTATTATCTGGCTCTTTACAGAAAAAGTTTTTGATCCTATTCTATATCATTTAGTGCAAAAGAAGGAGGTAGTGAAACATCCAAGGAGAATTATGAATCCTGATGAAGATTTAAAACCCAACTTTCCAACTCGAAGTCTCCTCTCTCTCATTAGTTTTTATTTATTCAACAGATATGTACTGTGTTCCGATTAGACCTTAAGTTCTGTGGTTCTGTGCAAGACTCTTTGGTTTATAATAATGACAAAGTGTCTTCAGCTTTCTTAAACTCACGGAGAGCCACCATTTGGTGGGATTAAATAAGAATGACTTAACTGTCAAACATGGATTAATATGTATAACATGGAGATCCCATTTAGATGGTGGATGGGGACTGTTCAGAGATAGACTCTCTAATGGAACTTTATAGGAAAGAGGAGAGAAAAGCCTATGCAAATTTGCTGCAATACTACAAAAAAAAAAAAAAAAAAAAGAAAGAAAGAAAGCCAGAGGGACCTAGCAGAATGAGAGGAGTGGAGAGGGACGTGGGCGGGGACTGAAGAGGTGGTCAGTGCAGCCTAGGTGGGGTCCTGGAGACAATACTAAACATTTTGGCCTCTTTCTGTAGGGCAATTTGAGCATTAAGACTCTCTCATAGAGCCACTTTGGGAAACAATCTGGTAATGCCTCAAATATTTAAACATATAGTCATCATCTATGACCCAAGAATTTCACGCCTAGGCATATGTCCAAGAGAAATGAAAACATATATCCATGTACAGCATTTTAGAGCAGCATTGTTCATGATAATCAAACTGTGGAAAGAAATCACTGTCCACCAATGGATGGATAAATAAAACTTGATAAATGTCTACACAGTGGAATATTATTCAGCCACGGGCAGGGATGAAGTTCTGACCCACACTACAACGCAGAGGAACCTTGACAATATTGTGCTAAGTGAAAAAAGCCAGACACAAAAGACCACATATTGTCTGATGCCTTTTATTTGCCCTTCCAGAATAGGCAAATCCATAGTGACAGAAAGAAAACTGGTGTTTGCTTAGAGTTGAGGGAGATGTGGAAATAGGGAGTGATGGCTGGTTGGGAGCAGAGGTGCTTCTGAGGTGCTCTGAATGGACTACAGACCACTGACCCATACACTTTAAATGGGCGAATTTGTTGGTGTGTGGATTACATCTCAATAAGACTGCTAAAAACAAAACCTGTTACAGGTTAGAAGGTGGAGAAGGCTGGTAGGGGAATAACTGGTTCAGATTTGAATTTTTAAAGATCATTCTCAAACATGTTCTGAGAATGGAATGAAGTGGTACAAGAGGAAACTGGACGGGCGAGTTGAGAATCTACTCCAAGGGTACAGGGAGACATCGTGATTGATGGTCTACACAGTGGTCGAAATTTCCCTCACGGAATACTAGTGAGCAAAACTCTCACGGAGAACATGTAGAGAATGGTATGTTCTAGCTAATTTTCTTCTTTTGAACTAGAGGTTGAGAGAAGGAGATCTTGATTATAACCCTAAATCTGCCCCAGCTGTAGGTGGTTCTGGGACCCTGCACCACCCACCACCTCCATTCTCTCCTTTGCAAAATGGCAATAACAACATATAGCTCCCTACATGAGGGCTAAATTAGATTAACAGATATAAAAGTATTTTTTAGTGTAGAGAAGTATATTCCATGTGGATGCCAGGTTTCAGAGAATTAAAACTGAAGGATAAACACTCAATACAACTAAATTAAACGAAGTATAATCCTTCTCTGCAAATTCATGAGGCTGTTCTAACTCTTGAGGCCCTCAGGTTGTTATGAATATCAGTGATAATAACCTGTAGGTACTAAGAAAGTAGGAGGTGGTCCTGAGGTTATGATGACTGCTTAGATGAAGATTTAAAAAATGAATACATTAGGAAGAAGCAAGTCCAGATGTTGCCTCCCTTGGCAGGTTTCTTGACACTCTCAGAGTCAATCTCTCCCCTGGATGGCCACTGCTCACTGCAGGGAACTTTAGGACAGCTCCTGGGACACTGTTGGCCAGGATAAACCTCTCCATCTCCCACTGGACCCTCAATTATTTGCAGGAAAAAAATTAGTTTGTCTCTTTTCCCCCAATGTCTCATGTATGTGAGGTGCTCAGTACTTGCTGGCTGAATAAAGAGAATAAAGAAATAAATCCATGAGCAAATGAACCATCATTATATGAGTGCCCTGGAGCTTTTTGTTCGTTTTGGTTTGGTTTGGTTTTGGAGATGTAAGATACAAGGAATGCCTACCGCCCCGAAGCTGACGGTTCGTTCACAGTCTCTGGCTGCACTGGTATGGAGCGGTGGCCTCGCTGGGGGAGCACGCTGTCCACCTCACACATCGCTTCCTTTTCCAGGGAGGGGGGCAAGTGCTGCTCCAGGGAGGCGGCCAGAGGCTTCAATCTCAATGACATAATGTGTCCATAGCTGGAGGACTCCGTTTTCTTTCTCCTATGCTCCTGAGCCATCTCACTAATCCCAAGTCTCTGGACTTCCCAGAAAACCCCCATGTTTAGCTCAGGCCAGTTATCTTTTTCCCCAAGTTTCCAGTTTACAACCAGCCACACTGAATTCCCTGCCCTCTCCAGCAGCTCTGAGCGGCTGACTCAGAGGCTCCTCAGTCTGTCCTCCTCTGGCTCCCTAGCAGGCTCCCAGCATGGGCTGGATCTGCCTCTGGGATATGCACATGACCGCTGTCCTTACAATGCTCAAAAACTTACTTCCCAAAGTTAGGGAACCTTTCTATAGCTTGGGTTCAAGATGATACCTGTCAGCTTTTTCTCTAATATCTTAGCATTTTGCAAGCAAAATAACCATATAGCTGTTAACATAGAGCCGATGTCAATTTAAATAATTTCAACAGCAAGGAATGGCATATAGCGTGCTTTCAAGTTGATCAATTTCCTGTGGTACTAATTAATTCTGTTAAATTACACATTGCCAAGAGCTTTCTGTCTAACTCTGCAAAGGAAGTGGTATAAGACCAAGTCAATGTTAGAAAGGTAATTCTGGGTGACTTGATCTGAATTAGCATATTAATAATAGACCAATTATTTCACAGGGGATTGATGCTCTGTGTTGTAGCAAGCTCAGTCTGAGCACAAACTAGTTTTCAAAACATTAAGGTGACATATCAGTTGATTTCCATCTCTATGTGTGTTCTGCACACTTTGTCCATGAACTTTAAGGAAAGTTTCTTTCACCTTTAATTCTCATTAAGATGTTCCCTGGTAGCATCACATAGCTTCAATATCCTTTAGATATCTTTTATAACTTAGTACTTTCTAAATACTTCAAATTCAAACTAAGATAATGGCTGTGGGGTAGTTCGTTCTTCTCATATTAATTCCACAGGAGTTTCTAAACATTCCTAAAAGGAGTTCAGTAACTTTCATAACCTAAGCCAAAGATCTGAGGGGCTCCAATTTGGGGCTGATTGCTTGGCTGACGGTGATACGTTCTTATTCTCATTCCTCTCACTTGGTCTATGCTCTCCAATCTTAACCAGAACTAATGATAACAGAACCACCAAAGCTGCTGGATTTCCTCCTATTTTGATTTATGGCACTGATGATCTGAAAAAAATTATCTTCAGAATATTTTATCAGAAAAACTCTATCCTTATGGGGTATTTCCCCCCCTTTTGGTTTGTTTTCATTGAGATGAGCGAGAAAACTCTCTCATAGGCGATAGACATTTTTAGATTATCATCTTATTTCCATCATTTGTTTTGATCCATTTGTGTTATTTCTAAATTGGGCAACTGTTTTCAACCCCTTGCCCTGTCTGCCACTCTTTAGCAACATTAGTCTAGACTTGCCCCATTTGAGTCTTGGGCAAAAAGTTATTTTCCTTAGACTGGTTCTGGAAAGGACTTAGTCCAAGACAGCCCCTCTCCAACACAGGTGTGACCAGCTGTGCCATATGTAGTAGCATCATTCTGAAGCCCCCCAAAGTTTGGCTCCTAGGTTACCTAGCCTTTCTGCAGGTGGGTATTAATTGCTTCATTTACGTAAGGTTTTTGACAGGCGACGAACTAGAAATAGTGATCTATTCACTTAGCTCCTGAGGATGAGCCTTGACCTGATCATTAACTTGGAGCCTGTTCAAGCTTTCCTTGACCTTTTATTCTTAATGCTATACACAACCTCTTTCTCTTCAATACTTCCTTACTTCTGGCAATATTTCCTTACTTCTCCTATTTCTGTCACAGTTTTGACTATACGGCATGATGCTTTATGAAACTTGCTTCAATCCCTATTCACTAGCCTTTGTTTAGTAATTTTAATCTTATTCTCCTTGTTCTAAATGAAAAATACTGAGAGTTTCAATGGTTTATATTTCTCTCTCCAAGAAGTAGGTTGTAAAGCAGTGATTTATTATTCTCCATGCAGCCTGCTTTCCATGTGCCCAGAAACAACACAATAAAGACTTCTCCTGATGGGGTAGGAGAGACCAGCTCACAGGAAATAGCTGCACCTGCTTTCCTGCCCCGGCCTCGATGACTGCTAGGTCTCTATGCCTCAAACAGTAAAATTAGAGCACTGCCTTTGCCAGGCAGTGAAATGCAGGGGAATAAAGGCCAGAGGGGGAATGAAAGCCAAGGTGAACCCTAGACGTCATGGCCTTGATAAACAAATATGCCAGGATTTTTACAAAGGAACAGAAGTTGTTACTTTAGTAGATAAACATGAGCGTCACAATAGAAAATGTCCCTCTGTTATCATCAAGTGAAAGACGAGAGGCAAGAAAAGAGTATTACTTTGAAGATTTTTGCCCAGAGAAACTCTTATCCAGCCTTCAATCCATACTTAAGCATCACTTGTAAGTCTATCTATTATACTGCATATATATGTATATAAGCATGTACATATTATATATTTTTTTATATATGTCTTAATGAATAATAATTAAATACTAATTTAGTTTTTATTTTCTTTCCTTTTTGTTTCTTCCCTATCTCTGATTTTCTAGTGCCCAGCACAGGGTTGGACCAAATATGCCCATAAAACCCAGCAGTGACTTCAAGAGGAAGACTGCACAGCTGTCTGCCCTCTGGGAAAACTGCTTGCACCCCAGATGTATGGTGCCTGGCTCTTTGTTCCTGGCAGACATTCCAGTGTTCAGAATGACAATACCAGAGCTCACCAAACCAATCCCCAGTTTGATTTCCATGAGGGCACAGGAAGAGGGTGACTTATGCAGCAGACTTAAGGGCCACAAACTGCCTCCCATGTATGAATTTAGGATGAGTGATGATTGCAGTTATAATAAGCATTGTACACAGAAAGGCTACCATTGTGCTGAACATTCTTCTGCATCTTTAAAAAAAAAATTGCATAGATTTAGGGGGTACAAGTGTAATTTTGTTGCTGGATATAGATCATAGTGATAAATTCTGGGCTTCTAGTATAACTGTTATCCAAGTAGTATACATGGCATCTAATCATAATTTTTTACCCCTAAGGCCCGCTCCCCTTCCCAGGCTCCAAAGTCTATGATTCTACTCTCAACTGTGCCACCCCTGCCCAGCGCCGTGTAACGTCAGCAGGAGGGCCCACTGTGGCTGAGTGTAACTACCAAGATCACACAGTGTGCTGGGCTCAAACGTGTTCTGCCTGACTCCCAAGTCCTTTCAAGGGTACTCAGCTCAGAGTTAAGGCTGAAGGCTGGAAGATGGATGCCCAGGAACCCTCGGGAACCAGCTACTAAAGACGAGTGTGTCAGGACAGAGCTGTAAACGAAACTCACTTCCCAGACAGTCCCAAAGCTCTGAGAACAAGGTCATACCTTACTCGAAGTTTGGAATGTAAAGACTACACGTGAGTGAAGATGACAGCAAGCTGTACCCCTGAGACCAGTCAAATCGCCCATGAGGCGTAGTGTGGAATTGTCTGTCTGTAAACCAAACGTGGCCATTTTCTTCTGCTCAGAAACAGATGGCTGGCCTGCCACTCAGCCTCAGGTGAAGGTGTGGGCTTATCTTTAGTCCATATAGATAGAAACAAACAAAAAATAAAAAGCACCACAGCATATCCACAACTGCTAGAATCACACGCTCGACTTGGAGACGCATGGTCACTGTGAACCCACAGCTGCTGTGCGAGCTGCTTCCTTCTCACTTGGGACACAGGCCTATCAGGTGGCGAGGGGGAAGAATCACTCACCACCCACACTACTGAAACAGTTCTCTCTGTACATTTTTCCTAGCAAAATATTTGCCTTTGCATAAACTGTGTATATAATGTAGTTGCACCTAGTGACTCAGCCTAGGTTTCCTGTCTATAAAGAAGGGTAGATGGCATTGCCAGGCTCAGATGGTTAGAAAGGGCCATGTAGAAGGTCAAACCGTCTATATCATCCACCCACCATAGGCAGCTATGAGATTTAAACAACAGAAATGGTCTCAATGAACTTGGCAGCTGACCAGCCAGCACGCATTCTCAGGGAACCTCCTGTCCACAATGGGACATAACGGATGACACTTAACAAATGAGCTGAGCTCCCCAAACCTGAGGGGACTGTCGGGATGTCATCTGATCTAACTTGACATATTATTCCAGTTATCTTAGTTTAGAAAATAACTTTATTATTATTACTATTGTTCCGAATACCAAATCATTTTTATATTTCTCCTGTATGTTCCTCTAATCAGCTGTTACCCATTAAGACACATTTGAAAGAACACAAAAAGAAGCCTCACTTTTTGTAAATCATTACTCTAGTTGGGAAGATATTGGTTAGAAAAGAGGAAGAATACAAAAAAAAAATTATAGATTGTCACTTTCGGAAAGTGTGGTGGGGGGTGAACAAAAGTTTATTAAAAATAAATAATACCAGACGTAACATGCATAGCTCATTACCCTCGGGAATATTTTTGATTAGAGCAATGCCAGACCACGGTTCTTCAAATGAGATTTGACAGCAGGTAAATTACACAGTGTGAGGGTTTAAGTTGATCTACAAAACAACAATGTCTTGATCATAAATAGGATTTTTGTGCTGGAAAATACATTCTATTATTAATGAAACAGACAAATGAACTGAGAAACATCATCTTGTGCCATCATTTTAAGTAGCTTACCTTAGCAATGTAATATGGGTAACAAGTCATGCGTAAAACCCTGTAAAAGCTCATTAAGTCAGGATCAGTTTATTCAAAACAGCACATATTTCAAGTAACTGTTCTTCCTTAGCCAACGCTAGACACTACTGTGTAACAACCTCAACCGAAATAATGGGAAATGAGGCAACTTTAATTCATTATAGGTTGAGTCCCTCTGGAACACTCACTCCCTCCAAACATTTTATGTTGGTGAAGATCTGCTGACAGTTCCCATCTGACTCTCTGCATCAGTTCCCTTAAAAAAATCTTCCACAGCTTGGAACGCATCCACTCTGGGAGAACTTTTAAAATGGCAGCTCTGTTTTGAGGAGTTTTGTTGCTTTATTAGGATATTAGTGTAGAGTGACCTTACTGAAAGGCAGTGGGTAGATTTCTGCAAAGCTGGAATTTCAGGGGCAATTGCTGATGAAGGGGGCTGCAATCCTGAGTGGTTTGCAGAGAATGGTGAATGGTGAATGCATCCAGTTGGACCTCAGTATTTACATTTGTGGAATTCACAATTTCAAAGATAACTGCTCTCAAAGATCAAGTCACCATCACATCTTATAAAACATCAATAGCTGTGAAACCTACCAGATGCTCATAATTCAAAGACTCCCTTTAAAATGGGGCTGTAATGTGGAGTTAACCCAAGTGCCCATCAACTCATGAATGGAGTAATAAATGGTGGTATATGTATATTGGGGAATATTATTTAGTCATAAGAAGATGGTGACATTATTTGTACTAACCTGTATAGAGTTAGAGAACATTCTCTTTAGTAAAATATCACAATAATGGAAAAGCAAGTATTCAACATATTCAACACTAATTTGAAGCCAGTAAATTAACTAATACACGCCCACACAAAAGAAAAACTTAATTCAATTCAGGGTGGAAGAAAAGAGGGGGAGAGAGGAGGGAGAGAGAGGAGGAGACGGGGGAGAGGAGAGGGAAAGAGGAGGATGGGGGCAAAGGAGGG
>CAUYPK010144625.1:0-13784 GCA_963574355.1 Loris lydekkerianus
GAAAGATATTCTGGAGACTCTCTAAAGGCAGATGGTAGAATTTGCAGTATACTAGATGGAATTTTTCAGTAACAGTAGCATAAGAAGAAAATTTCTTTCTTTCCTTCCTTCCTTCCTTTTCTTTCTTTCTTTCTTTCTTTCATTCTTTCTTTCTTTCTTTCTTTCTTTCTTTCTTTTCCTTCTTTTTGGTGTGGCTTGATTTCCTTAATGTTGTGTTATTAATCCATGCTGTTGTATTTATTCTTGCTTACATAGACATACCGCAAATAATCTATTAATTCTTTGGGCCATGGACATTGGGGTGTTTCTAATTTTTGGCTATTACTAACAATACCACTTCAAACATTCTCGGATATGTGCATGTCTTGTATAAATACACACTTTGGATTGGACTGCTGGGGTGTAGGTTAAGTGGATGTTCCATGTTAGTAGATACTGACACACACATAGTAGGGTGATCATCCTTTCAGGACTCTAGAAGACAGAAAGGCTTATCTCATGTTGAATCACAGGCAGGAACTAAACCCAGATGTAAAGATTGAGTTTTGCTGTTTGTCAGACTTGTAGAGTTGATGCTTTCAACTCGTACCAAACCAAGGAGTATAGGGTGGCGTCCACCGTTGTTGGCTGCAGTTTGTCACAGTACCGTAACAATTAGCTCTTTCTGAAGTCATCACATAGTGTACACAGTACAGAGCTGAAATCTCCATTGGTATTATTTATATATTTTTTGCTGCTAATAGTTAACATCCACATATATCCAGGGGTTCTCTCACTAGAAAAGCTTATTGGCTTTGGGGGCAGAAAAGGAGAATGGGGAGGCCCTCAGGGGCTTCTGATTTATCACCATGTTCCAAAAGAGTCAAGGTAAATCAGCTCTGCAGATAACCCCTCCTTTCCTATGTAAAAATTCACTGTGGGCTTGGTCTCACAGTGAATTGATCAGAAAAAGGATTTCAATTTATATGAGAAAAATGAAGAGCTAAGGATAAATTTCTGTCATCAGATGTTCAAATATGTGGGGAAGTCAAGGGCTTGATCAGAAAAGGATTCGAAGAGAAAGTGTTTCTATATACTGGCTCTTCCCAAAACGGAGATTAAAGGGTGCAGGAAGACAGCTTTTTGATAGTACCTCAAATTGGTTCAATCGAAAACCTTTCTATTTGCATTCAAATTAAATTGCAAGATTATGTAAAGTTTGATCATTACCTGGAGAGACAGCCAAACGTGAATAAATGAGATCCCTTTTTCTGTCTGATGGATCCAGGACACAAGGACATTTTACAAATCTTGTGTCTGTAAGGTACACCCTGCATAATTTATTATATATTATTTGTGAACCATTAAGCTTTGATACACAACTTCAGGAAATGAATAATTTATCAATCTTTGAGAGATATTCTGGAGAATCTCTAAAGGGAGATTTTAGAGATGGTAGAATTTGCAAGTGTACTAGATGGAATTTTTCAACAACAGTAGCATAAGATTAAATGATCATTGAGGAAAAATAGAGATCTGAAATTTTAAAGATTGGCACTGTGATGGAAAGAGTCCCTTTTCTCTTTGGGAAAATAGATTTCTACTGGCTATAAAAATATCCACTACACTTGTTGTCTACTCAGTAGATGGGCAAGGCACTTATTAAACACACGTGTGCTTCCTTTTTAACACTATTGAACATAACTGACTTCAAATTATTTGATGCCTATTCCTACCTAACTCTCCAAAGGAATATTGGACTTGACTTATATTGATTTCTAAACTTATTGCCTTGTTTAAATTGGCTGGAAGAAAAGAAAATGACTACTTTTTAACATTTTCTAATTTTAGAGAAGAAAAAAGGGCAGGTCTATAATTTGATGTGCTAGTGATTAAAAATTAATGAATTGTCCAATTTAATTTGATCAAGTGAGAGAAAATGTTTCTCCTAAGAGATAATTTATTTAATTATTATCATTATTATTTTTTGGCCAGGGGCAGAAAAAGTTATACACACACAGAGGGGCAAAACGAGAAGTATATTAATGTTGTCCAGAGATATTTAAGTATCAACTTATTTAATTTTCAATTAGGTATTTTATTATTTATTATTAGTTACTGCCCAACTAGTCTTTAAACACAATATATGTACAGTCATCCCTTGGTATTATGAGGGAGTGGTTCCAGAACACCCCATGGATAACAAAATCCTTAGATGCACAAATGCCTTCTCTAAAATAGCATAGCATTTGCATATTGCCTGCATATATCTTTTCATATGCTTTTAATTTTGTCTAGATTATTTATAATAATGAGTACGATGTAAATGGTATGTAAACATGCGTTATGCTATATTGTTTTTATTGTTTCTAAAGAAATAATAGTGATAACTACCATTTATTGATCCATCTTCTACACTCCAGATTTATGAGAATATACAATGTGTGTGTGTTTGTACAGATACATATGTACACACACATCAATGAAAATATTACTGATGTTCATTTATACACTCTTAGTCAAATTTATTTTAAAACTTTGTTATGGGTATATAAAAGGAATTCAAAAGTTGTATTAATGCTTCTTCTCATAACATATATAAGAATGAAACAAATAGAAGCATTTTCTAACATGATGTTTTGCTTTTATCTTTAGTGTTATGTGTAATAATAAACATAGTCATCACCACACTGGGCTTGGAGTCTTGTATATGTTATTATTAATATTCACAAGCTCCCTTTTCCAGCATGTATCCAATAGGGGGCTTACTCTGTGCTGAGATCTTTGTTATCTTGAGGTACAGCAATGAATAGGTCTGATAGAGACATTACTTTCTGGGAGATTGCACTCAAGTGGGAGAGAGTACAAGTAAGCAAACATTAAACAAATAGAGACTGAAGATGCCTGATCAGGGTCTTTGTAAGTGCCACATACGGTAATAAATAATGAGGCAACATGACCAGTAAAATGGGGCAAAGAGAAAGAGAGTGATGAACAGGGCTATTCCAAATAGAGTGGTCAGGGAAGGCTTCCTGCAGGAGGACATTTGAGCAAAGACTCAAAGGAATGAGGGAAAAGGGCTGTGAAAATCTGTGCACAGCCTGTGAGATGGCGGAACAGGACA
Organism: Loris lydekkerianus; assembly: GCA_963574355.1. NCBI lineage: Eukaryota > Metazoa > Chordata > Mammalia > Primates > Lorisidae > Loris > Loris lydekkerianus. The sequence goes on from CAUYPK010144625.1 coordinate 3,104, forward strand.
GCAAGCAGGAGAGAAGGAGAGGTCGGCCACACCCTGCAGGGCCATGGATTTATGCTGAGTGTGATGTGGTCCACGAGAGAGCTTTGATCAGAAAAAGCGGTGTGATGTGATTGGTATATTTCAAGGTCCCTCTCCCGGTTGAACGGAGGCAGAGCTCCCACTAGAGGGGGAGATGGTCTGGGCTGAGGAGGTGAGTCCTGAAGAGGATGGGAATGGCCTAATTTTGGATTTATGTTTGCCGCAGTCAGGGTCTTAACAGGAAATGGACATCATTTCCAATCAGGATAATTCATGGAAAATCTATTTACCAAGGGGCTACTGGCAGAGGGCGGGTAGAGGGGGACTGTGTGCCCTTGTGTTCCAGCCTCAGCTAGCTAATACCATTGTAGCTTAGTATCTTTACCATGTTTTTCCTGAATTACCCTACTGGAGTTTATCTTCTAGTTCCAGCTGGGCCCTCGTGGGTGTTAAGTGAATTACTAGCAAAAACTGGGCACGTTATGGGTTCTCAGTAACCAGTTGATGAGTGAATGAATGAAACCGTAAAAAAGGCTAGCGATAAGGATAAGACATAGAGTTCACTCCTAGTGTTTTATTTCTTTATTGTCAAAATCACTTCTTTTCCTGGCATGCTCATGTGTCTACTCAGAAGATGTATCCAGCACCAGACATGATGTGAGTCACTGGGAAAGATCAGAGAAACATAGGATCCCTGCCCCAAGGAGCTTATACTGCTTGGGTGAGACCAGAGTACTTGATGGGATTATGCACAGAGGGTTCTGAGTGTTGGGGGAGATAACTGCAGAGAGGCTTAGGGTGCCTATGAGTCAAGGAGTGATGCAAAGAAGAGGTGACATCAGTAGTGGGTCTTGGAAAATGAAGAGACGTTATCTCAGTCCAAAAAAATCTATGGCTGGGATAAAGCAAAATATATGCAGAGCCAGACAGGGAGTGTTTTGTAAGGAAAATAGCACGCGCCAAAGGGGTGAGACAACAGGGGCGATTCTGGGGACTCTAACTAGCTGGGTTTTGGCTGGAGCATTTGGCTGCTGTGATAAAGGGTGAGTTGAGAAAGGCAGTTAGTGACCTGAGCACTAGGGATCTTACAATCTTCATTCAACATCTGCCCTTCATCTGTTTCTGTCTGGCAGTCCTATGGGATTCTAACCAGAGAAGTATATGATTGGATTCATGTTGTAAAAGACCACTGGGACACAGCAGGGACGTGAGACTTTTGGAAATTATTGTAGTAATCCAGGTGAGAAGTGATTAAGACCAAAACAACAGACCTTTTAATAATAGGATGAAACAAATAAACAAAAAGAAAATTCAAAGGACACAACCAATAGGGCTTTGTCACTGAATTGATGAAGGAGAGGGATATATTTCTGAAACAGGATTAAAATAATTCCTACAAAGGCCTGGATGATTCCACAGTCTTTAACAATTTTAGGAAATGCCTCACCGATTAAGAAGACATCTACTAGTTAATTGACATGATTTTCCAATTGGTGGATTGTAGAAAATCATAGGAGTAGCTTGTTGGGAATTTACCAAGAATAGTTGAAGCTTGTTCATTGCCTGCTCTTATATCACACCAAATACTATCAACTTTTCCTAAGATTAGCCCTCGAGAAGCTTCTGGCGGGGTTGAAATTGGTATACGTTTAGCATTTGTTTTATGCCTGAGAAGACTCAGGATCCACTTGGTGGTTTTAAAAAATAATTTGTGTAGGGTTATTGAAATGAATGATTTTTTTTTTTTTTTTTGCCATCAGCATTGAGCGGCCTTTATGTGGAAATGATGGGCTTCATAGCCAAACATCAGAGAAGTGGGTTCTCACAGCGAGAATTCAGTGGTTACTGAGCATTCATTTGTGGTATTAAGCGTTCCCTCAGGCATTCTGATTAGACAGCTGCATTTTTCTCATCAATTTACTTCTTTTAGGTTGAAGTATGCAAAATGTCAGTTTTGTATTTTCTGGGGTGCTGGTGGGGAATCTGAGCAGCAGCATCATTTCCTCTGAATCCCCCCAAAGTTCCTAGGGGTGTAAAAGACCTTTTTAGTTCACAGAATTGGATTGATCAAATCTAGCGTTCAGGGTGTGTTTCTCAGAGTATTTTGCTGGGTGTGTTTCCTCGCGAAGCTGGACACGGGCCCTGCCATCACTGTTGCCTTTCTCAGGCAGAAATAGACAGATAGACAATTCTCACTGAGATCATCACCTTGTGGTTTAGTTTCTATATGTAAATGAGATAAAGATTAAAATGTTAGATTTAATTCTAGGGATGTTGGTGAACAATAATTACCCACTTCCTTGTGACATTTAAAGAAATTACTGCTTTTTTAAGGTACGGGTTGTTCTCACTGCCACCTTGCTGTGTTCATGAGAGTATCTTATACATAGTGGATTTTAAACAAATTGAGAATTATAACGATGGATTTATAATGTGGGAATATATCTTTTGTTTTAATGCTTCAGAATTGATTAGATTCAGCAATTAGCTAGAATATTGCAGTCTTTTTTTTCTTAAAAAAAATAATTATAACCACTATCCTGCTCATGTTTAGCATTCAGCGTTGACTGATTATACTTCCCATTCTGTAGTTCAGGATAAAATAGTGGGATTTTCAGCGTTCGTGGTCATACTTTCCACTTTCCAAATTGGCTCTTGTTGCCTCCTGACATATGTCTCCCACAAATTTTGGCTGAACTTTTGTAATTATTTAAGAAGAAAGACAACATAACTATAGTTGAGGCAGAAAATGCAAGCATCCTTAAAAGTTAATGTCCTGAATAAAATGCACACTAATTATACACACCCTATCAGAGGCATGTTTGCAAGAGAGGAGTTCCTGACAATTTTGATTTACGCTGGAAGGTGGATGGAAGGAGAGGGTGTTAGAATGGAATGCACAAGATGGCAGCCTGCTTGACTGCAAACATGAATTTTTTGGTCTCGTATTTTATTTTCTAAAGTAAAAGTTATTTGTCAAAGTCCTGTCCTTCTGTGTTGATATTCGTGGATTCATTTGCATTACTTCCCTGGCCTGCACATTTCTAGTACGCTGTCCGTGAATTAATGAGTCCTGAGTGCCTTGGACTTCCGCTTAGAGCCATGAGAAGAAAACAGAGCCTGGATTGACCCGCGTACATCAAACAACCAGGAAACTGGACAGAATATGGGAATCAATGGATTTCAGGTATCAGAAAGCACAGAGCACAGGTGAGCAAGATGAGTCCTACGTTAGCTCATGAAAAGAAAAGATTCTCCAGCACGCAGATTAAGGCAGAGAGACCCACATGGCTCTGGGGGAGGAGGTCTCACTGAGCTGAGAAGACAAGAGTTCTGAGTTCTGGGGAAAGTTTGCAGGGCTCAGTACCACACAGAAGTTTGATGCTTTAGAATGGGCCGTAGAAATTTAGATGGCTCCTGGGGCCTCTGGCTGTATGCACATATGTAAAGATTCTGAGTAGGGAAGGAATTGCCAGAAAGGTAAAGATGAGACAAGACCGTCACCGGAGAAAACATGGGGTAGTCATATTTTGACTTTCTGGCAGACAGAGAAACAAAATGGCACATGGGAAATTGGGTGGCATCTTCAGATGGGTCTCAGGGCAGAGCCAAGCTCACCTCAGTTTATAGGGTGTCTTGGACCTGTCTTGAGAAATTTAAAATCAATCTTAGCAAAATTTAAAAATAATTGTGGAAAGGATAGAATAAATTCTAAGTCACACAACTACATCATAGCAAAAAGCTTTGAAATTTAAAAAATCCAATGCCCAATAATGTAAAATTTATAATTTCCAAAATCTACTCAAATTTATCAGTCCTGCAAAAGAGCAAGAAAATGTAATCCACAACTAAAAGGCACAGAATTACTCACTGAAAGTAGAACCAATAAAAGGAGATGATGAACAGTGGACAAGGGTGTTAAAACAACAGTTATAAATGTATTTTATATATTCAAGAAGGTGGAAGAAAGAAAAAAAGTAAAAGAGGAGATATTAAAAAGATGTATATTTAACATGAAAAGATTACAAATAAGGATTACAAATAAAGTATATCAACTGAAGATAAAAACAAGATGGAATTAATAGTAGGTTTTTCGAAACTGCATAAGAAATTAGTCAACTTGAAGATGTGGTAATATGTAGCATTCAAAATGAACTGTGGGAAGAAAAAGAAGAAAAAAATCAGTTGATTTGGGTGGCAGCATCAAGTAGCCCAAACATATGTATTATTATCATGTCAAAAGAGAGAAAAAAAGGACAGAAAAAAAATTGTTAATAGTTTTGAAATGTACCATTGCATCATGCACGTTAGGTGAGGTACCCCCAAATACTCTCCCTCCTCCCATATCCCCTCCCCTCCCCTCTCTCTCCTCTTCCCTTCTACTTTCTGGACTATAGTTATGTTTTGCTATTCGTCTGAGTGTGTAAGTGGTTATATATTGATTTCATAGTAGTATTGAGTATATTGAATACTTTCCCCCCCATTCTTGAGATACTTTACTAAGAAGAATATGTTCCAGCTCCATCCAGGTAAACATAAAAGATGTGAAGTCGCCATCTTTTTTTATGGCTAATAAAAAATAATTTAAAAAATTTTGAAGAAATGATAGAAAGATCTTCAAATGATAAAATCTATACGTTCCTATGCACAAAAAGATCAAAGAATTCCATAGAGAAGAAAGATGAAGAAAACTGTGCCAAGATGTATGATAACTGAATCCACTAGAAAGCAGTGGTAAACAGAATATTTTAAATTAAAAGGAGAATGGTAAACACAATATACCTTAATTATGCTCACACAGACAAAAATACAACAGAGGTTGATATTGCTAAGTGGCCAACAATGTGCAGAATGCTGAAGGGTGGAAGCCGGGGGGCGGGGGGGACATAGCCAAGTGTTTTACAAGGAGTAGGGTAGATGGGAAGAAAGAGGCCACCAGCTTCTACCAGACACAGTGCATAAGTTAAAAGAGGAGCTAGGTGGAAAGGGTGGACTGGCAGGGGACAGACAATTCCAGATAGTACCAGAAAATGATAACCAAGGAAATGGCAGCACAAGCGAACATGGACACGGTCTGTATTAGAGTATCCAGGCAGCATGAGTAGACAAGGGCACAGCCTGTCCTGGAGTAGCCAGGCAGCATGAACAGGTATGGACACGGTCTGTACTGAGTATCCAGGGCCGCCAGAAGATAAATTTCATGAGCACAATCTACCCCTTGCCCACCCCAGTTCCCAGTGCATAGAAGGCATGCAATGAATATTTTTTGAATCGAATAATGAATAATGGAGGTGAACTGGTAGTAAGATGGCAACAGAAGTGGAAAGTCCATGACAGGAGGTAACTGACACATCCGGAAGGCAGGCAGTTCAGCTCCATCTGAAAGGTCATCATGGAGGTCAGGACGGGCGTCCTTGTGGGGTGATCATAAGATGAGATAAAGCAACCAAAGCAATGTTTGCCTGGGCATCATGCCAGGTAACTGTTATATTCATTCTTCTGTCAGAGCCTCTCATCACCTGTGTGCTGTAAACGTTCTTTTACCACCATTTTATAGTTGAGGATATAAAGTATTTTTGTTTGCTTTTTAAATATTTTTCATTTTATTTCTGATTGGCACATTTAGTGTATATTTATCACGCACAGTGTAATATTTTGAAATATGAAGACATTGATGAATGGTTCAGTTGAACTAATTAACACATTTATTACCTCACTTAAGAACATTGTATTCAAAATACAATGTGTTGTTATTTAACTATGGTCACCAGATTTTACTATGTATCCCTTGCAATGAAATTTTGTGCCCTTTGACCACCACCTCCTCAATGTCCCATACCTGCCCCCCGAGCCCCTGGTAACCACCACCTTTCCCTTTGCTTCTGGGAGTTCATCCGTTTTAGATTCCACATGTAAGTGAGGTCATGTGGTATTTATTCTTTCTGTGACTGGCTTATTCACGTAATACAATGTCCTCCTACCTATTGGTATATTAGTATTTGTTGTTCACAAATGGCAGGATTCCCTTCATTTGAGGGGATGTAAGTGTCACATTTTCCTTACCCAGTCATCTGTTGAGAGTCACTTAGGTCAATTCCATATCTTGCTTACTGTGAATAATATTGCAATGGACGTGGGATTGCAAACCCCACATCACCATAGTGATTTCAGCTACACTAGATGGATACCACATAGTGGGATTGCTGGATCGGATGGTAGTTCCACTTTCAATTTTTGAGAAACTCCATGCTTTTTTCCATAGTGGTTGTGCTAATTTACATTTCCCACAAGCAATGAGCAAGGGTTCCTTTTTCTTCACATATGTGTTTTTTATGCTAAAAGCATTATACTGTGTGTGAAGTGATATCCCATAGTGGTTTTGATTTGTGTTTCTTTAATGATTCAGTGATGTTGGGTATGTTGTCATACACCTGTTGGCCATTTTTATGGTTTGTCTTAAGACATGTCTACTTAGTTTCTTTGTCCATTTTTTAAATTGGGATATTGTTTTCTTGCTACTGAATTCTTTGATTTCCTTATGTGTTTTGGATGTTGACCCTTTATTGGAGAGATGGTATGAAAATATTTTTCCCCAATCCATGGGTTGTATCTTCACTCTGTTCACTGAGTGAGAACTAAATTTTGAACAGAGTTAATTAGTAAGTTATCCAAGATATCCCATCTATCAATTGGAAAAGCCTGGATCTGTTCTGCCTCTAAATTATATTTATTTACTGGTTGCCCCAAATTGGCTTGTGGCAGAGCAGAACTGTGGCACTAATCAGGCAGCGAGTCTGAAGTGCTGACACCCAAAATATTGAAACATAAAGACATCCTAAAAGTCTCTCTGGTCAGCCATGACTCCTGATGGGGTAAAAGAAGGCTCCTGCCCTGTGCCAGCTGAAGCGTGGTCGGCCCTCTATCCATTTCCATATCAGACTGTTCATTTGGTTGTGAAATATTCCTGCACAAATGTTTCTGGATTCTGACTGATAGAATTTTCCTCAGAGAGTGCAAGTCCAAATGGTATTAACATAGCACTCCTCTTTCCCACTTACTGCATTCAGGCTGCATAATGCTTTAGAAAGACTTCTTTTTTCTTTATATCCATTTTAACCTGGCTTCTTTGGGATCATAGGGTGCTGGGAAAACTGGATACTACAGTTTAAAACCCCTCTTGCCTTATACCAGGTACAGTAGCCTTTTTGTCATGTGCTTCAGCACACAGAGGCCCTCCTGCTGCCTTCTGAGTTCACTGGGGTCCAGTAGGTACCTTTTCTCCCAGTGGACAGAGAGCCAGTTTTACCACACCAAGTCACCTATTATACTGTGTTCCCATTTGCTGGAACAACTATGATGTGGGCAGGCTGGGGGTGTTGAGGTTGGAATTACAACAGAGGGTGTGTAGGACGAAGGGAAAGGGAGTAACTATCAGTCTTTAGGATTTTATAAAGATTTATCAATGCATTAGTTAGAGGAGTTTAGAGAGTTTTATGAATAATGGCTTATCATGTTGAAGAGATTTGAAATGGAATGGTGGTGTGTTGGGAGCTTGGGGGTGTGTGGGCAATGTGGGGAGGTTCACACATTGGAAAGAAGAGAGTGGTTCAGCAGTGGTATAACGGACATTTTTATTTTTTTATTAAATCTTTTGTACATAGATCATAAATACATTTATGCCATTTTTAATGTGTTGATTATTTGTGCAAATTGGAGTGCTTACATCACACTAATCAACATAACTTTCACCTCATTTACCCAATTATAGCATTAGGACATTTGTGTTCTACACATGATAGATCCAACTTGTACTTGCAAGGTGCTCCATGGGTGTGGTCCCCCTACTATCCCCTACTACCTCCCGCCACTCCCCCTCCTTCCCCTTCCCTCCTTCATCCTAGGCTAAAGTCGTGTTTCATTTTTCATATGCAAGTGTGAGTGATTATAAATTGGTTTCACAGTAGTACTGAGTATATTGGATGCTTTTTTTTCCATTCTTGAGATACTTTGCTAAGAAGAATATTTTCCAGCTTCATCCATGTAAACATAAAAGAGGTGGCGGTGCCTGTGGGCAATGGAGTAGGGCGCTGGCCCCATATGCCGGAGGTGGTGGGTTCAAACCCAGCCCAGACCAAAAACTGCAAAACAAACAAACAAACAAACAACAACAACAAAAAAAAACCTAAAGGACATTTTTAGCAGGATAGCATGAGACTATGAGAGGCCTTTCCATATGTAATCCTCTTGTTGTTACTTTTACGCAGACTATTTCTTTGTGTTTAGAAACACCTTCAAAACTGAGTAGGAATCCAGATAGATATTGCTATACCTTGGATCACTGTGAATGGCCACCAAGAATATATGTATGTCCCACAAATATTCATACATTTTCATGGAACAACGGGATAAACACGAAACAAATACAAAAGGTTATGAAGAAGGCTGTTCACCTACTAAGTGTTTATTGACATTAGACACCAACTTTATCCTTGACTTTCAATCAGGGGAGCCCAAATGTTAGAACCTGACATTTGAGGGCATGTAGGTGTGTTTCTCTTTAAGTTAGACAATCTTTAATATCATACAGTAGCAAAAGAGTGCCGGTACCAGTATCAGCTGATACAAAATAAATATAACAAATGAGAAACCATTATGGCCAAAATTGACTTACGGTCTATGACATCCCTTGAGCTGTTCTTAATGTTGACTCATAAAATGGCTGGTAACACGCTGATGGATTTCTGAACCAGACAAGTAGCTGCCTGTGAACTGGAGCTGGCATCCATCAAGCATGTATTAATTAATTCATTAATATGAGTTAGTTTTTTTTTCTTCTACTTGCCATGTTTAGACTTGTTGTTACTAACAGAAATAAAAACATCTTGTGTTAAAAAGCTGTATAAAAATTACCTTCCATACCAGAAAATAGTCTATAAACTTTTAAGTAAATATTTTATTGCCACTTTTTCATTTTTTTTAATAAATAAAATCTATGACTCCTGGTTTCCCTCCATGTGAATATAAATCACAAGATACAAAATTTGATATCTTTTTATATGGTTTTACACAATGCTAAGTGAGACAGGATATTATGTTTGATGCCCTTGAAAATTAAATAATAAACATGGTATTGTTCTTGTGGAGGCTTCCCCTCGGGCAATAAATCTTCTATTTAGTTGGCACATCATCCACTTAGTATGTGTTAGACCACCTGAGTGACACAGAAGGAGGAATATGGAGGGCTCGTACCCTCATACGTAGGATATAGCTGGACAAGGGAAGAACATGAAACATTACAAAGACAATAAAATAATAGAATAATAAATTATGTAGTGTGTTAAGGGAAGGTTAGGAGTAATTGTAAATTCAACCCTGGCAAATAGGACGGTGCATCTGTGTTAGAGATTCAACATAAGCAGACACAGAAATGAGAATAAGCCAGTCATATTGTCTGAACCCCTCATCTGAGTTCGATACAAGTGTTCCTTTCTATGGGACTAAGTGTGCTATGAAAAGTTCAATGAAAGCCAGAACCATTTACTGCGACAGTCTGAATCTGGCGTCTCTCTTAAATTCTTATATTAGCATCTAACTCTCACTATGACAGCATTAAGAGGTGGCACCTCTTGGAAAAGTCGTGATCGCTCTGCTTTGCCCACAAGAATGGAATTCCCACCCTTATAAAAATGGTGGAAGAAAACTGCCTTTCCCTCTGCCACTGGGGGCCACAGTAACAGGTGCCACCTTTGAGGCCAAGCACAGCCCTCGCCAGACACCACACCTGTCCTTGCCTTGGCCTTGGACTCCCAGACTCCAGAACTGTGAGACATTGATGTCTGTTATTTATAAATTACCTAGTCTAAGGTATTTTGTTAGAGCAGCACGAATGAACTAAGATACTGGTGCGTTGTGAAAAACATAGTCATTTAGCACCTTAAGGACAGCAATAGAATAAAAGAGGGGAAACAGAGCAAATAAACATTCTTTGCAAAAACTAAAATGCCTTCATTCTAGCTTTACTAATTAAACTCTGGATACTTGAAAGACATTTTCAGTTTTACCTAATTTATGTGCATTTAAAAAAAAACTGGGTTTAAAGTTCTGTTAAAGAAATATGAAGCTTGGGCGGTGCCTGTGGCTCAAAGGAGTAGGGCACAGGCCCTATATGCCGGAGGTGGTGGGTTCAAGCCCCGCTCAGCCAAAAACTGCAAAAAAAAAAAAAAAAAAGAAAAGAAAGAAAAGAAAAAGAAAAAAGAAAGAAAGAATGAAAGAAATATGAAGCTATGGGTGGCACCTGTGGCTCAGTGGGTAGGGCACTGGCCCCATATACTGAGGGTGGTTGGTTCAAACCTGGCCCCAGACAAACTGCAACAACAACAACAAAAAAGCTGGGCATTGTGGCAGGCACCTGTAGTCCCAGCTACTCATGAGGGCCTAAGCCCAGGAGTTGGAGGTTGCTGTGAGCTGTGACATCATGGCACTCTACCGAAGGCAATAAAGTGAGACTGTCTCTACGGGGGGGAAAAAAAAAAACAAAAAAAACAAAAAGAAAGAAATATGAAGCTATACAATAGCATTAAACTCCAGGCTGTCTTGTTATCTCTAAAACTCGTAGACGTTTTGTTTTGCTTGTATAAGAGTGCCATTGTTGTTTGAATCTAAT
>CAUYPK010144627.1:0-27150 GCA_963574355.1 Loris lydekkerianus
AGAAGTCCCTTGCTGGCTCCCTGTATCCTCAAAGGGATGATTATAAGCAGATCCCACCGGCCAGAGATGTCTGGAGTCCTGTCTCCCCAGACTCACTGTGCCCAGTTGCAGGGAAGCTGTTACTCAGCCGCCATCTTTAATCTAGTCTCAATACTTCATATTTTTGTCTGTACTGCTGGCTACAATAAGCACAGGAGAGCCTGTGGGTACAAATGGTTACACTGGTACAGACAAGCATGTGGGCTGGGGAGGACATGCTTCTCAGAAATTCTTTCCCAGTCATCAGAAGGACAAACGCTTTTGTTTGGCTGGAAAGTTCCCTTCCTTGGTCAAAGGGCACTTTGACAACTCAGGAACCCAGAAGGTGGGAGTAATTAAGGTACTGGACATTTATTCTTTCCCTCAGATGGGTAACATATTCTTTTGCCAAGAGAACACTCCTCTGGGCTTTATTTTAAAGCACTGAGACATATTTGATCTACAGACCCTGAAAACAGAATGTATGATTTTCTTCTGCACCCAGGTCTGGCCTCAGTATCAACTCTCCAATAGTGAACAATGGCCATCAGAGGGTACCCTAAATTAGGATACCATTTTTCAGTTAGATCTTTTCTGTAAACAAGAGGGGAAGTGGTCTGATGTGCCCTATATGCAAGCTTTCTTTTTTCTGAGACAACCCCCAACTATGTAAAACCTGTCAGATAGATCCAGCTTATCAGCTTATCAGGCTGTGGTGACTTCCCCAAACAGCCAGGGATTCCTGAGAGAGATGCTGTCACTACTTAATTCAAACCTGCCATTCACTCCCTCTATACTTTCCTTGGTGCCTTTAGAAATACCCAAGAAGTAGTCTGTTCCAGGAGTTTTTTCAGGTCCCATTGGGACCCCCAGAAAGTAGCTATACCCTGTTTTGTATCCCCCTGTTTAGAATGTGGGTGGTGAACGGGAAAATATGTTGAGTATTTACTGTATTTTCTCTGGCTAATTTAAAACAAATCAAGATTGATTTAGGAAAATTTTCTGATGATCCAGGTAAGTACATAGATGTTCTTCAAGAGTTAGGACAAAGCTTTGATCTCTCTTGGAGAAATTTACTGCTACTACTAGATCAAATATTAACTTTAAATGAGAAGAATGAAGTCTAAAACAAAACTAAAGATTTGTGGTTCATGGCCAATACTGATAGCAGTATGTCCTCTGAAGAAAGGGACAGCTACCCCATTGGAAGACAAGCAATTCCCTTTGAGGATCCCAAATGAGACCCTGAGAAAAAAAGGTGACTGGTGGTGTAAACATTTTCTAACATGTATCCTGAAAGGTTTATGTTAATCAGGAAAGCCTATGAATTATTCTATGTGGTCTACTATTTATATGGAGCAAAATGAAAATCCTTCAGCCTTTTCTGAGTGGCTTAGGAAGATAATGAGAAAATATACTCACTTAACACTTGACTCCTCAGAGAGCCAAATTACTTCAAAAAATAATGATAAATTTGTCACTCAAGTGGCCCTAGACATCAGAAGAAAACTCCACTAGGCCCCAGTCATAACCTGGAGAACATTCTTAAAATGGTCACAATGTTCTTTTGTAGTTGAGATCAGGAGAAAGGGAAGAAGAAGGAAAGAAGGGATTAAAAAAAAATAAAAAAGATCACAGCTCAATAATGGCACTCTGATAAATGACAAACAGGCACCATTCCAGGGCAGCAGGATGCCACAGGAGAAAGGAAAAAGTGCTTCCAATGTGGTCAGACTGGCCACTTTAAGAGAAATTTCCCCAGGCAACACCACCTGTAAGGCAAGCCACCGGCCCTGTCCAGGATGCAAAGGTGACCACTGGAGGGCAGCTTGTCCCCAGAGGTGAAGTCCTCCCAGGACAGTGACCCCATCAGCCCCAAAATGGGACTGAGGGTGCCTGGGACAGTTCTTTATGGTACCTGTTACTACCCCTCAAACCAGGTCTGCCTCATTGCAGAGGGTAGAAGATAGAATTTCTCTTGGACACTAGAGTCACCTTTTCTGTACTCCTCTCTAACCCTGGTCTTCTATCCCCCAAATCTATAACTATACAGAGGTTTCTTCTCTCAGCCTTTAAGCTGCAATCTGAGAGACTGGCTATTCTCTCATGCCTTCCTAACAATGCCTAAAAGTTCTGTTCCCCTTTTGGGAAGGGTCATACTAACTAAAACAGGAACAACCGTTTATATGAATATGGAAGAAAACCTCCCAACTACATTTTCACATTCAACACTAAAAGAACTTTTCTCTCCTGGAGATCTGATTATGATCAAACCTCTTCCCTCTAATTCACCTTCCCTGACCCCAAGTTGGGAGGATCTATTTCTGGTAATCTTGTCTTCTCCTACAGATATTAAAGTTATGAGAATAAATTTCTGGATACATCATTTGTTAGTAAAATCCTGGAACTTGCCACTTTCTGCAGAAGTGCCCCATGAAAAGAATCAACCATTCTACCTATACTTGTGAACCTAAAGAAAATTTGAAGTTATTATTTAGAAACCAGCAAGGAAAGTGTTAATGTAGTTTTCTTCTGAAATCACTGACTTTGATATTTCCAACATGACACCAATGACACTATAATTAACCCCCTCCTCTCTATCTTCTACTCTTGCCTTTTAATACGCTAATCATATTTGTGTCTTCCAGAGATGATGTCATCAGGATACAAAGAGTAAAAATGATTCCAGTACAAGACCTAGTTCTTTTGTGGACCCCTGGATCGCCCTTGAAGAACCCTTAACTGCCCTCTTTATCATTGCCCAATCCAGCAAAAGAAGTTAAAATTGAATCAATGCCCTTTTTACCTGATAGCAGTTAGGGTTTCTACTGCTAATTGGAGAGGGAGAATTGATACAGGGTTTCCCCCATTCAGGACTGGACAAGGCCCCCTGTTTTCCAGGCCTAAGCAAACAGACTTTTTCTCTCCAAACTGTGCTCTCTGAATACAAACAAGACAGGAAAAAAGCAGTTTTCCAGTATTCCATGTAAGCTTTTCTGGAGTGGACTCCCTGCCACTTTTGCCCAGAGCTGGAAGGACTACATTCATTTGTTAATATACTCATTTATTTGCTAAACAACATTGAAATCTGTCAAGTCCTGGCCAAATGTAATTCTCAGGAGTTCCCTATTTACAGCTCAGCAGCTAGGGCTCTGGCCACATACACTGGGGCTGCTGGGTTTGAACCTGGCCCAGGCCTGCCAAACAACGACAACAACAACAAAAATTGCTGGGCATTGTGGCAGGCACCAGCAGTTCCAGCTCCTTGGGAGGATGAACTGAGAGAATCTTAAGCCCAAGTGTTTGAGGTTGCTGTGAGCTGTGATGCTACGGCACTCTACCAAAGGCTACATAGTGAGACTCTGTCTCAAAAAAAAAAGAGTTCCCTAATTACAAAACACTACATAACCCCTAAACAAAAGAACCTCATGTGAGACTTCCCACTTGGATCTTGCCCCTTCTGCGAGAAGCTCTGGTACATTTCATTCCTTCTATTTTTCTTTCTATCTAATAAATCCTATCTTATCACTGATCTGTGTGATCCATGGGTTCATTCTTAGAATCTCTGAGACCAAGGACCTACTGCAGAAATATCTTCTGTCAACAATGTGATGCATCCATGCATGTATACATAATATAACAATCTAATGGGGTAATTACCTTATCAATCACTTTACATGACAAAATTCAAAAATATTCTCTTCTGGGCAGTGCCTGTGGCTCAGTGAGTAGGGCGCTGGCCCCATACACTGAGGGTGGTGGGTTCAAACCCAGCCCCGGCCAAACTGCAACAAAAAAATAGCCAGGCGTTGTGGCAGGCACCTATAGTCCCAGGTACTCTGGAGGCTGAGGCAAGAGAATTGCCTAAACCCAGGAGTTGGAGGTTGCTGTGAGCTGTGATGCCTTGGCACTCTACCGAGGGTGATAAAGTGAGACTCTGTCTCTAAAAAAAAAAAAAAAAATTATCTTCTAACTGCCTTGTAATATACACTGTATTGTTATTTGCTATAGTCACAAATGCTGGTGAGGATGCTGAAAACAGGGAACTCATATTGTTGGTGGAAATTTAAATTAGGACAGCCATTATGGAAAACAGTATGAAGATTTCTCAAAAAAATCAAAAACAGAACTACCATATGATCCAGCAATCCATTACCGGATATATAGCCAAAGGAAATGAAATCAGTATGCCAAAGAGACCTCTGCACACCCATGTTTACTGCAGCATTATTCACAATAGCCAAGATGTGGAATCAACTAACATGCCTATCTGCACATGAATGAATAAAGAAAATACACACAGAGGAATACCATTCAGCCATAAAGCACAATGAAATCTTGCTATTTGCAGCGTGGATAAACCTGGGGGACATTATGTGAAGTGAAATAAGCTGGGTAGAGAAATGCAGATGCCATGTAATCTCACTTAAAATGGAATCTAAACTTGATTTCATAGAAATAGAGAGTACAATAGTAGTTATCAGAGGCCGGATGGGGAGGGTAGGTGAGGTGGAGACCAGGGGAGGTTGATTATTGAATTCTAAACTTCAGATATTTTATTTATAGTTTTTTTGTTTGTTTGTTTGTTTGTTTTTTGGTTGCAGTTTTTGGCAGGGGCTGGGTTTGAACCCACCACCTCCAGCACATGGGCCTGGCACTCCACTCCTTGAACCACAGGGGCCGCCCCATTGTCAGGAATTTTAATTTTTCTATTTGAATTTTGCATCTCTTCATCCAGTTTGTTTATATTTTCTTCAACATTTTCGTAATAGTTTCAATTCATCTCTCGTTCCTAAGTCTTCAGGGCAAAATCAATCCTGTGTATATGACAGTCCCTCCCTTTGGCAGGACTTTGGGATCTCAGCATAATGAGTTTCTAAGAACTCCCCTGATTTACCATCTACCCTTTAGATTCCTGGGCCACCACACACTCTCAGCACAAGTCTTCTGAGGGTGAATCAGTAGGCAGGAAGAATGAACTTTGCCTTGAAACTCCTCCAGATCCCAACTGGTCTCACCAGCCCACCCACAACACTGAAAGCTCCACTGAGAGTGCTTTGCCCAGGAAGAGTCTCTCTCTCTGCCTGAGTCAGGCCAACGCTCACCTGCCCACACCTGGCTCAGAAGCTGCTTCCAAGGAAGGGCAATGGCTGCTGATCTGCACTCACCTAGAAAGTCCTTGTCTCTTTCTGGAATGGAGTTCCTTTAGGTTGCTTTCTATCCACAATGTTTTGATGGCTTAAAAATCTATCTATGACATATATATATGCTTGTGTGTATATATACATCTATACACACACACATATATATTTTACTTGTTACAACTAAAACTGCTAAGTGCTCTTGTTCCAATAGGATCAATGGCCTGTTGGTTGTGCACTTCTATAGTCGAGTCCCTAAACATCCCTTGAACGTATCTGGTTTTCTCCGTCTCTGTTCTATCACCTGATTCAAGACACCCTCGTCCCACCCAAGTTCCTCCTGGTCCTCCCTGCTTCCATTCTCGTTCCACCACCCTCTAATCCAGCGGTTCTCAATCTGTGGGTTGAAGCCCACACAGGAACTGTATTAAAGGGCTGTGGCATTAGGAAGGTTGAGAACCACTGCTCTAATCTGTTTTCATTCTGCAACTATTGAACTCTCTAATATGCAGATAGGAAAAGAAATTTCTCATCTTCAAAATCTTTACGTTGAGGGTTGAGCATAAAGATCACAATCCTTAACATGTGTGTGATAATGATGTGTCGATGTAGGTTCACCAATTGTGACAGATACACCACCCTGGTGGGAGATGCTGATTACGGGGAGGCACGCACGTGTGGGGATATGGGTATATGGAAATCTCTGTTTGGCAGGCCCAGGCTGGATTCGAACCTGCCAGCTCCTGTGTATGTCGCTGACGCCCTAGCCACTGAGCTACAGGTGCCCAGCCTTGAAAATATTCTTAAGTAACACAGAATTGTATTTCCTTTTAGGAAAGGGGCAAGTGTGATATTCTGTGTATGAGGGAGGGATGGCATTTTATCATTGCTGCTAACCTGACTGTTGCTGAGAAGCGTCAGTGTGAAACAGTGGTGTCAGAAAGGGGAGGACTGTCCTCCTGATGCCTCCCGTACCTGGTGAACATCTGTCCTGTGCTTGAGAAATTCCCTATTTGGAGTCTTTGCACCCCCAGTATAAAACCCAGGTCCTCCCCTTCTCAGCCTTGGGGATAGGCACGAGTCCTAGGCTGTTCCAACTAGATGCCCCAATGTGACACTCTGCGTTTTAAGTGTTCTGTGGAGTCTGTTCCAGGTATTGGGGACAGAGGTCCCAGTACCTGAGGCAGGTGTCAGCCATGAGCATGCCTTGAGATGGTGCGGGCATTGCTCTTCACTGCGCGAACCACAGGATATGTAAAGGTCCTTAATGTACTTCAATAAATTTATTTTCTGCCGAAAATAGCTGAAGCTAATTCTAAACATTCAGATCCACACATCTCATTTGATTAACAATTTAAACATCCTTGAATTGTTTTAATTGTTTTATTATAAAGTTTGCCATGTAGTCCTAACCGAATTCAATATATAGATGATTTTAGCTAAATCTGCAGAGAAGTGGAATCTTAAAACCTGAGAATAATATTGATTCATATTCTATGTGCAGGAGCATCAGATGTAAGGCGCTTCCAGAGAGGAGCCCTGGGTCTGGCATAGTATCCGCTGACATTGCTTAGTAAGGTCAAGTGTTTCTCTAACCAATCCATTGAGACAGTGATTCTCAACATTTTTGGTCTCAGGAACCCTTCACACTCTTAAAAACTATTGAGGCTCCATCATTACATGGATTATATTTACTGATATTTCCTATACTTGAAACACTAAGACTATAAAGACACAAATGACTTAGTCTTAATATGCAAACAAATTTTTCATAATACGGTATTTTGCTGACCCTCTGGAAAGGTTGGAGGGACCTCCAGAGAACACTGGACCGCTCTTAGAAAACCATTAAATTAGGTATTTATGGAATGCTTGTGTGCAGAGCATTGAAATGGACTCTGTACCCAATCTGGACGTTCAGGTGGCGCCGTGCATTGGCAGAGACAGACAATGGGAATGAACCTGCCTAGGAGGAAGAGGCCAGCCAGGCAGGAGCTTTTTTTAGGAGTTTTGGTACATAAGACCCTGTAAGAAAACCAAAAACAAGGCCTTTTGTTTCCTAAACGAATAATTTTTTTAAAGGATTAGTATTTTTTATAGATAAAACTGGTTTCAAGTGATACAAGGTGTGGTAAGTTTGCTGAGTGTCATTCTTCAGCAGGAAGATGCACACTCATTTCTATCTTGGGCTCTGTTGTTAAAGGGTAAAGAGATAAGCTAATGTGACATTATATCTTTCTTCCCTGTTTAGTTCATGTGGAACTAAAAAGATTATTTCCGTTTATTGTCAAAAGAGAGTGAAACTCTCCACCCCATTATTTCTCATGCTTTCTGGGAAATCTCAGGCAAGTACCACACCATGGAGTGAGGATCTTTTCTGCCAAGAGCCACCCTTCCCACCACTTCCTGGTGACGTTCCTGGCTCAGCCAAGTGCTGGGTGACTCACGGCAACTCCCGCGGTTTCCTACTTCTCAGCTCACGCCAGGCAGGAGCAGAGAGGAGGAGACCAGCTCAGGGCGACTGGACACCATCTGTCCTTCTGGCAGAGGAGGGCAGGGGCCCATGTGCATCTATTTCCTCACCTGTCTAGTCTGCATTTTTGCAGTGCCTTTACCTCACCTCCTTGTCACCACAGCAAGAGAAGATCAGCTCACCTCTGCCCCTTCCTCCACCTCATCCAGTGTGCCAAGAGTTAGAATCGCCCAGTCCCCTGGGGAGTGGCCTCCCCTCCACAGGAGCGTACCTGACAAGTGGCAAGGTGATCCCTGGACTCCATCTGTTTTCCCAACCTGCCCATCTGTTATGAATCAGAGAGTGGAGAAGTGGTGTCTGCCAAGGAAAAGAAGATACTTTTTTGCTTTTTCCTTGATTATTTTATCTCTTCATGTGCATTGCTTTGATCAAACCCTCTGTTAAAACCTGGGCAGAGAAGCAGCATGGAGGCATTTCCCCTTCTGTCCCTTCTTCCATGCAGGGACATGTGTGCATTTTAAGGTGCCTGGAGAACACCTGCTCGGCCCACACACACTCACCCCAGCGCCTGCCACACTCTGAAAGAAAGGGAGAGACTCCTGGCATGGGGTGTGAAGGCTTAGAAACTTCTTTTTCTAAGAGAACAGGGCAAAAGACTAAGCAAAAAACACACCAATGATGAGCTAAAGTGGACGCTTCTGCAGTG
The DNA here is from genome assembly GCA_963574355.1 of Loris lydekkerianus. NCBI lineage: Eukaryota > Metazoa > Chordata > Mammalia > Primates > Lorisidae > Loris > Loris lydekkerianus. The sequence continues at coordinate 8,339 of CAUYPK010144627.1, forward strand.
TGGGTGTCTTTGTAGGTTTTGTTTCTGAAGTGTTTCAAGAACATACAGCAGTGTCTGAGACAGTAGGTGCTGTTTTAGTGGGAGGTAGAATGAAGGAATCCAGGACTGAACCGAGCCAAGAGGGGAGGACGTGACATCTGCCACACGTGTGGGAAGTCCCTTTGGCGTCGTCTTCTTCTTGGAAACTCGGTCCATACGGTGGGACAAGTGCAGGCTTCCATAAGTCACCCCCCACCTCCGCAGTCACCTACTGGGCTTGCATACTATTGACTCTAGTGATTACAAGTGAGGAAACAGGGTCAGAGTTATGGGACAGAGGCCAGACTTGGAAAGTTCGGAAGAGGAAACAGAACCAAACCAAATGGATTGTGAAGTCTTGATTTTAGTCAGAGATAATAGAAAGAATAAAGATGCTGTTTTTGAAACATACATTCCTGGCTGTGAAAGCACATAAATGATGCTGTTAAAAGTTGTTTGCTAGATTTACCTATATACTCGAGGATAAGCTGAGTCCCTCCCCCCCCCCCCGCACAAAATTTGTGCTGAGTTCGGGTTTTTCAGCACAAATTTTGTGCCGAAAAAACTCTGCTTATACTCAAGTATATACGGTATGCTTTTCTTACTTTTTCAGTGAGCATTAAACTATTGTTATCTGCGTGACTACAATGTCAGTAAATCACTTTAACAAGAGGTAAAACTAAATATTAAATATTTTATGTACTATTTTAGAGATTTTAGTTGATTCAGCTGGAATTGGTGATCAACCTCATTGGAATTGGAAATCTGGCGTATAGTACACAGAAACTAAACAAGAAAGTTCCCTGCAGCATATTTTATATAACTGACCAAGCGGTGGCATCAGTCCCTACACCATTACATGGGGGGATTCAAATTACCAATTTAAAAAGAATTCAGGTTCCTCTCACACTAGCTTGGGCTCTTATGAACAAATAGTTTGTAAAATTTATGCTCAAATTCCCTAGTCTGTCTCTTTCCTCACAGTGGTTCAATTCTGCCCCTTTCCAAGACACGTGGGCCTGTTGCCAGGTCCTCCCCTCGCCCTCCCTCCCCGCATGGCCATGATTCCAACGCAGCCTGAGCCCCGAGCCCCCGCCAGCCTTCCAGCTGGGCCTGGGCCAGGGGTGCTGCCCGCCCTGCCAGCATGGCTCTGTGGCAGGCCTGTTGGCATTCTGCTACTGGATGCCGCCCTCAAACCCCTCAGGGAGCAGGTGGAAACTTCCAGAACTCTCCAAATGTCACACAATCATAGAAAACTATGTGAACTGTCCCTCTGTAGGTCATATGCTTCAACTACAGCCACCTGTCAGTGAAAGGATCTATGTTAATGTAGATCCATAAGGTATAAATAGTAATAAAAGCCTGATTTTTATAAAAGTATGGAAGTTAACAGCTGTTGTTCCCTGACTGCCTTACTGCTGTAACTGGTTATGCTGAATGACACGATCCTCGCTGACAGGAGCCAGATTTGTGACTTCTCCCACTCCTTCTCTAGATAACGTCATCATTATGAAGCCCAAGGACCTGTGCTTCTATACATACTAATAATATTGCTACTGTAAAGCCCAGCACTGGTCTTTGAAGGGTTTTTCAGACTCTGTATTCAGGGGGACCCACTGATAGGCATGAGAATGGACCAAACAGCCTTGGGACTCCCCTACCCAGGAAATCTCTCAACTGAGAAGATAATTTCTGCTTCTCAACCCCATCAATCAGCAGACCCAAATGCCCAGGCCTTTGCTTGTAAGACTATCGTTAAAAACCCTTTCTCCCAATTCTCAGGGTGATGGATCCTCTTTCCCTGCTGTCCGCCCTGCTGTCTCAGTGTACTGGCTTCCTCCTGAGCAGGGCAGTGAACTTGGCTGCTCTGTAACAAGCCAGGGGTCATCCAGGGTCTCCCTCTGGGCACTTGCCTATGGGTCTGCAGTCTCCCACCAGCAGGGGCTTAGCCATGTGCCCTAGTGGCTGCTCAGTTTTCTCGAACTGAGTTATCTCTGGGACCTCTCAGTGTCCTACCAGTGGGACATTGTAGACCCATGCTGCTTAGACCACTTTACGTGGAGAAATAGTTTCTGGAATTAGAAACCTCCTGGAGCGTATTCCAAGCATGCCCAGTCCCCCTCCCCTTCTTTGCAGTGTTGGCCACTCTAGAGACATTGTGGCTCCTCCATGGGTCTCGGCTGCCTTTAAAAGTCCTGTCTTGGGGAGACTTCTTCCCAATTAGACAGAAAATAGGCAATTTGTCTTAACAATACTCTTGAATTGACTTGTTTTGGGAGACTTATTTGAGAATATATATATATATATATATATATATATATATATATAGAGAGAGAGAGAGAGAGAGAGAGAGAGAGAGAGATATTATATATATGATTATATAATCTTACATATATAATCTCAAGAGATTATATATATAATCATACATATATATATGACTCCCTTTCCTCCCAGAAAGTGTTTTCCCTTGTTGCTCTGTCACTTCACGTCCCTGAGACCTCATTCTGTGATGAGGGAGCACTCCCTCTGTCTCTACTATTGAGGGATGTAATTGTTGGGTTGCATTTGGTGACCAGTGTATTAATGGTGGGGGTCCCCGAGATTCTTTTGCTCTGAATGTAGCAAGCTCTGGGAAGCATTTGCTATGAAAAGCCCCATTCAAAAGAGGTCTTTGTCATCTCAACCTTTGTTGTTATGTTAGCCTATTTCTGGGAGAATGACAGAATCTTTGGGATTACATTTGGAGAGCCCACTGGATTAAGATAAATAGCACTATTAAAAATTAATGGTCTCAAATGAATCTTTAGATTAAAAAGACAACTCAAAAGTGTTTAAAATGATTTTAGAGATGTCTTATTCTAACAATTATCTTATTTGTATTTATGAAAACATTAAAACTAAAAGAACAACATGTAACAATTTCATGGTTACCCTTAAAAAAGTTTTTGAAAAAATTAAGAGCAAACATCTGATGTAAAACAAAAGTAAAAATCCTTTGAACACTGCCACTGTGGAAATACTGGCAGAGGGCAATTTGCCTGATAGCCTGAGGGTTAAAGTTTTGTGTTATCACCTCAGTACTTTAGGTTTGATTTCCGAGCTGGTAATGAGCTTGCTCTGGTTCAGTATCTGGTTTTGATTCCTGTATTTTGTGGGGACATGTGGTGCGTTTAGACCTTTATGTATAAATGGTCAGCTGAGAAGCTGAGACCCTAGAAAATATGGACAGAAATGTGGGACGTGCCTATTTGAAGACTAGTGAAAAAGTTCCTTTTTTGAGCTGTTTTGTGACTTTTTTGGCTCTCTTAATCAACTGTTTTCCACCTCTTTGGAAATGCCTCTTGCTTCTTTTAAGTGATAACCTTGGATAATGCTTATTCATTCCATTTAGAAGGGTGCTTTAGTTAAAAAAAAAAAAAAAAAAAAAAGTCAAAAGCAGAAATGTCAGCTATTTGTCCTGGTCGGAGTTGGCTCCATTTACCTTCCCTCCTCCTGCCTCTTTGCTGATCACTCAGTTTGGGGCAACCAAAGGTGGCCAACTGTTCAACTGTTCAGGGCAAATATTGAAGGGCACTATCTGGGAATCTTCTTTAACCACATGGCAATGCTGGAATCTCTCTGAACTCTGTGTCTGTTTAACTAAAGTATCTTTTTTCCCCACATCAGGTTTAACTTCCAAGTTATCTAAATAAGCTTCCTATAAAAAACAACAAAAAACTGCAGTTTTCATCACCTTTTGTGTAACTGGCCTGAAAGAAACAAAACGCTTTATCAAAATGTTTGTGTTGTCTTCAGTAGATTTTTTACTAACTAGAAGAGCTAAACTGTACAAGGGTTAAAGTTTACACCCATATAACTTCCTGTATCACCTTTAAAGTCTTTTGATGAGTATCACCCTTGGTCAAATAAATGGACAAGTATTTTATAGTGACTTGTGATTCTATTTGAACAAATGTCTTAAATCTGTAATATTTGACAAACTTTCCAAAAACAGAATTCTAAATTTAGTCCTTTTAACCTCCAGCTAGCTCTTAATAGCAGAGCCTCTGAAATCCAAGAGAAAGTTAGTAGGTTTACTTGATATGTTAAACTGTATAGGAAACGTCAAATATGAAACAATGTTTAACTGTCCTTGGGTTGTATTTGTATAGATATTACTGAGAGGATACCTGGAAAAAGTAAGGTCTGTGAGAACAGAGGTCTCCTTAAGGAGACCCCCCCCCAAGGATATACCTGCGAGGTCTTCCCTGTGGTGACTCAGCTCTTAGGAATTTGTAAAAACTTAACTTCCTGGGCCCTGGATGTGATGCTTGCTTCTGCTTCTGTGAAAGCCCTTGGTTCTGTAAAAGCCAAAGCCTGCTTCTCCAGCTTGATTCAAACTGACCAATGAGAAAGGTACCTGTGAGCCAGAACTTTTTGACTGGGGATAAAAAGGAGCAGACTGAGCCAGTTGGGGAGTGTGGCCATTTTGAATTCTACCGTGCCAGTCACTTGGCCGGCTGAAAAGAAACCCTTCCTGTTATAAACATGGTGTTGGGTGCTTTCTCTCCATGGGGTCTCATCTTCCTGCTACATTTCAAATATCTGCTCCAATATCATATGACATTTCTGAAATTTTGATATGTCTTGGCTTACAGTGATAGTTATGGTTATCAAACTGTTGTATGACACAAAAATAACCAACTTCCTTTGCCAACTGTCTTTTTACCCACGGCTATTCTAAGACTTTTGTTATTTATAGACAATTATTTTATTTTGATCCTTATCAAAAAGTGAGAAGATAATTTCTGCTTCCCAACCTTATGAGTTCATCCTCCATCAATCAACAGATCCAATTCCCTAGCCCTTTGCCTGCCGCAGTATCTTTAAAACCCCTTTTCCCAAATTCTCAGGGAGAAGGATTTGAGAAACCGTGGTACCCTTGATATTAACCTTTCTCTGTTGTGACTTCTGCTGTCTCAGTGTAGTGGCTTCCAGGAGCAGCAAACAGTGAACCTAGTTGGGCTTAACATTAGGACAGAGCCTCTTGTGGGACTGTCTTCCTCAGAGAAGGTAGGACTAAGCCCCTTAACTCCAGGGTTCCCTTTAATATATACAGAGATTTCTCAAACTAATCCTCTTCCCCTTAATTACTCCTAAGGTGGGGGGTGGGTAGGGCCTACAAGTCCTATCTCTTCCTTACTCTCCCGTCTTCAACTTCCTACTAGGCCAAGAAGGATCACAGGCAAGAGCTTTAAGCCTCATGGCCACCATTCTTCACTTGTCCAGTTCTTCCCCAAGTTTAGTTATATTCAAGCCACCAATGAGGAGAACTGTTAAAACACATGTGCTGGATTCCACACCCAGTTTCTGATTCCATAGGAGAGGGGCTAGGGAATTTGCATGTATAACAAGTTTCCAGGAGATCCCAATGCTGCTGATTGGGGGACCACACTTTGAGAACCACTTACCTGTGACCTCTGATATCTGAAGATGCTCAGAAAATTTCACCGAAAGAATGACTCCTTTATATAATGAGTATTTTTAATTAAAGGCTCTTAGAAGTCTACAAGCTTTGGAAGAGGTTTTCCCTTTCCCTACATAAAAAACCAGACCCCTCAAAAAAAACAACTGACTTCCTTTCCCCTCCCTGTTACTTAATATGTTACAGGAAAAAAAATCAAGAATGTAACCAGACCCGGCCAAAATATTTTAAATACTTGTCTCTCAGGTTAATTTAATATGCAAAGAGAATAGTTTACAAGTTAATCTGTTTTGTCCCATTCATTCATTCTCCCAAGTATAGTCATCTATTTCCTGCCTCTGAATAGAATCACCTATATTCCTCATTTTCCCCTGCATGCTAAAATGAGGATATTGAGTCATCACTCTGTAAATAAACCTCTTTCTCTTATTAGTGTCTTATTGTGAGCTAATCTTTCCTTAAACCAGTGGTTCTCAACCTGTGGGGCGTGACCCACAGGAACTGTATTAAAGGGCAGCTGCATTAGGAAGGTTGACCTTTTAGGGCAAATAGATGTTTCCCCTCACTCCAACATAATAATTGCTCCCTTTCCTTTGTGATAAGCATCATAGTTTTCCCTTAATGGAAGAAGAGCTGCACGTTTTTTGGCTTATGTTGTATCCAACCTGTATCTTAAATCTATAAGATTATTCTTTTGAAAACAATAATTGACACTTTCAAGACCTCAAACTCTTAATAGTAGAAAAAAAGAATTTGCAAAGCATAAAGTTAATAATGACCAAAAATTTGTAAGAATGATACTTGGAAGACTGATATATTTATTCCTTTTCCTTTGTCTTTCCGAGCATATCACCTCTTCTTGGATGAGACAACTGTCTTCTTGGAAGTAAAGTAGCATTTCTTTCAGGTTAAGGTGAAACACTATTCTAATACCCTGCCACTTAAAAATGAATGTTTCAGTGAGATGGGTGCTTACTATCCTCTGGATATGTAATCTCTCCTTTAGGATAACGTTACAAGGTGAAGACAGGAAGAAGGAGAGGAAGAGTTCTCTCCTTTTGTCCTTGGAGGATGATGGGAAGATCTCCTTCCTCTGGGAGGAGACAAGAAGTGAGGAAGAGGGAGACTCGGAGCCTGGAAGGGGTAGGGGCTCTCAGCCTCAGTGCCCAATCTGGGACTCTACAAGAGGCTGCACATCAAGTGGGGTGACTCTGCCTTTGGCAGATACTGGTTGCAAAGGGATGAAGCAGTATGCAAAGAAAAGCAGGATTCAAAGGGTACTTCTTGCATTTCCCAGTGTCAGTCTTTGGTTACAAAAAATTCCTTAGAACAAAGCAACTTAACCCTTATGAGGCAATCCAGTATCCTTGAATTCCTAAAATGAATCCCCCTTCTTGCTTAAATACCAACAATTTCTGTAGTCTGCAATCAAGAGTCCCAAATAACATGATAGAACATATAATTTAATTTATAATATCATTATATAATTTAAAACAATATTAACACTGGCCTTGCTGGGCATGGTGGCTCATGTGTGTAATCCCAGCACTCTGAGAGGCTGGCCTGCCTGAGCTCACAGGTTCGGGACCAGCCTGAGCAAGTGTAAGAGCCTCATAGCCACAATTGTGGTGTCCCAGCTGCTTGGGAGGCTGAGGCAAGAGAATCATTTGAGCCCAAGAGTTTGAAGTTGCTGTGAGCTATGATGTAACAGCACTCTACGGAGGGCAACAAAGTAAGACTCTATCTCCTACACAAAAAAAAAAAAAAAAAAAAAGCCACTTGAAGGCAGTCACATTAGTAAAATCCTATCTCAGTGCCCTGACTCTCCCTGTGAACTTTGATTTGGTATCAATGCCAATTTAGCTTGTTATAAGACAAAATTACAAATTTAGTTGTAGATCTAATTGGCTTTTGTCTGCCATTCACTAGGGCAGCCTCCATTCTACAAAATGGAATGTTGAGCTCCCACTGGGAATAGCAGAACAGTAAGTTTTATAAGGTGAGAGCAAGGAAAAAGAAAAACTGGTGACTATCATGTTCCTTTTTGTAAGAGTTAAAGGAGAAGGGATTTCCTTGTTGAGGTGATCCCGGTAGACTGGACTGTTCTGTTTCCTGCTTTCTTTAAAGTCCTGCACAGTGATTATGTAGCATTTAGCATGACTGACTTCATTCTGCTTTGGTCTGGTCTGTTGGTCTTAGCAAGGCTCAGTCCAAGACAATGGCTCCCCCAAACTTTTAACAAGCTCCTTAATATTTTAATCACTCTACATATTTTTATCCTCAGTGCTTTTATTTTTAAAAAGAACTTATATTTAAAATATTTAAAACTGATTCTCCAGAAAGAAGTCCCAGGCCTTTAGATAGAGCTGCAGTAGACAGCTGGTGCTTTTGCCTGTCTGCCTATCACCTAATCTCCCTGTTGCCTTGGGTAACTGCTATCCTTTCTCAGTCCATGTGATTCTCTGTAGGCTTGTCTCAATTCCCTTTTCAAGGTTCAACGTGTGATCCAAATTTCAAATTAATCAATCCCTCTGGCCATAGTGACTGGCTCAGCATTTAAACAGGCTTATTCATTGAGATTCTATTTCACAACCTGTTGAACGAGACAATCACTTTCAGGCAGCGCCTGTGGCTCAGTGAGTAGGGCACTGACCCCATATATCGAGGGTGGGGGGGGTTCAATCCCCGCCCCAGTCAAACTGCAACAAAAAAATAGCTGGGCATTGTGGCAGGCGCCTGTAGTCCCAGCTACTTGGGAGGCTCAGGCAAGAGAATCACCTAAGCCCAAGAGCTGGAGGCTGCTGTGAGCTGTGACACCACAGTACTCTACCGAGGGTGACAAAATGAGACTCTGTCTCTAAAAAAAAAAAAGACAATCACTTTCTATTTGCTTAAAGAGGAACATGTGAACTACTGGCAGGTAGACTGCCTCAGGTAGAACTGATGAGATTCTTGTACATGGTAGGTCCTCAAAAAATACCTGCTGGATCAGTACATGAGAAACTTTGACTTGAGCAGTTAGCCAATAATCAAAAAAGAAAAAAAAAAAAAAAAAAAGCAAAGAAAATGGAGAGGCTAGGAGTGGTGCCTTAAGTCCTAGCACTCTGGGAGGCAGGTGGATAGCTTGAGCTCACGAGTTCAAGACCAACCTGAGCAAAAGCAAGACCCCATTATACTAAAAAATAGAAAACCTGAGGCAAGAGGATTGCTTAAGCCCAAGTTGGAGGTTGCCGTGAGCTATGATCCCACAGCACTCTATCTGGGTAGACAACTTGAGACTTTGTGTCAAAAAACAAAACAAAACAAAAAAAAGGAAAAAAAAATTGAGAAACTGACCAAGGAACCTGTGGATCTAGTGGTAGGCCAAGCCAATTTTATTTCTGGACTTTGCAGACCAAGTAATTAATAAAAAGCCATAAGCCTACATATAACTTACACCAAAACATTTGAAAATCCAGATTAAATGCATGTTTTGTAAGGAAAATATATTTTAACAATACGGGTTTGAGAAGAGACAGAAAATTCAATTAGTTAAGTAACCACAGCAGAAATTGCATAGGAAAAATACATAACAGACTCTGGGCAAGATGGTTTTTTTCCCTTTGAGTAGGTAAATTTAAGAAAAAAATGAAGGATCGTTATCAGGAAATAGACAAATGGACCAATTTTATCTTACTTAGGAACAATCCTATCCCAAGAATGAAATATAGTATTAGCAATCTTTAATTAAAATTCATTAAATTATACCAACTAAAGATTTTGATACTTCAATATAAGCTTAAAAAAATCACCTGATAAAACAGAATTTAACAAATGGTGTCTATCAGAAACTCAGAGCACACATGCTTAATGGTAAATATTAAGAGCATTTCCACTGATGTAGCAAGACAAACACTTGGGCTAAACCCTACTCATTTTGTGCCACACTGTAGCTAAAGCAAACACAACTAAAATCAAGTATGAATGTTGGACAGAAAAAAATTCTCATGAATTGCAGAAGATGGAATTCTCTTAAATTTTCTAGGAAGAGTATGTTGACAAATTTAAGAATTTTGCACTGTAATCATAGATCATAATATAAAAATCACATTGTTTTTGCCAGAAGCAGCAATAACCAATTTTAAAATGTATTAGAAAAATAAATTTCACTACATCAGCAAAAATAAAATACCCAGCAGCAAATTTATCAAAAAGTATGTAAGTCTATGTAGAGGATGCTTAGAGCCAGGTGACCTCTGAGCAAGATGACTTGCAACTGGGGGGCAGACCCTGGGGCAATTCCTCAGCAGGTGCTCCTTGCGGAGAAAAGCCAGAGCCCACAGCGATCCTTAGGCACATAGTCATTGTCTAATACTCCCCTCACATGTCTTGTGCTGGCTCCATAAAAGGTTACTGTGGAGGTTGCTCAGGGCTACCTTGCAATCAAGGTTAGCCGCCTCCTGCAAGCTGATACTTCTAATGCGCATCAAGCCTGGTTCCTTCCTGCAGGGATTGAGACCAGGGCCACAGGAGCTGCGACAAGTATATTAAAAAAATTTAAGAATCCAAGAGAAGCTTACCCACAAGCGTTGATTCAATGAAGACAAACATTGTTCTCGAAGAGAAATACGGGTCACCCTTGAACAACATGGGTTTGTTTGAACTGTGCAGGTCCATATCCACTTAAAGACTTTTCCAACTAGATGCAGATCAAAAAATACAGTATGCCAAAGATACAAAAACCTCAAAAACCTGGGGGTAGGTGGGGACTTTTCACCCTGTAAGACTTGAGGATGCTAGGATTTTGGTTATCTACTTCTCTCTAAACGAATCCTATAATTTAGTGCAAACCAAATCAAAACTTCAAGAAGATATGGTTGCCAGTAGCCATGAAATTTCTGTGAAACATTAGGAAGACTTTATCCTAAATCTGAAAACATACCAAGCTATTACATAATCAAAGCAGCATATTGTTTATTAGAAATACCAAAAAGCACAATGAAAAAATTTATCACATAATGAAGGAACATTTCAAATTAGACATAAAGAATGAACTCTTCAATGATTTTTAATAAACATTTGAATACAGGCAACTCAATACATTTTATTCTTCACAAAAATTCATTCTAGATAAAAATCTAGACATTGCTCACTCGCTCAGATACACATCTAAGAAAATATAGATGATAAATGTGAAATGAACACATGTAAACACATGAAAATATATATGTTTAGAAAACAGAATTTGCTTTATATCTTGAAATGTAAGTCATTAAAAATCACCAATCTTACTGTATACAAATATAAAGCAACTATAAAACAAGACACTGAAAGTAAAATTAAAGTGGCTAACTGGGAGAAAACACTGGTAATATATATAAAAGATAAAGCTCTATTAATAAGAAAACTCCTAAAAAATCCAGGAGATTAAAAACACAAATCATAAACAGAAAAATGGGTAGTGGAGGAAAAAGAAAACTCACAAAGAAATATGGTCAAAAACAAATATATAAAAATATGACCATCCTCACCATGATAAACTTTGGAATATAATTGAAAGGACCAAGCTAACTCCATTTTTGTTAAAACTCCATTTTGTCTCACAGTCTTCACTGACCCCACTTTGCCCCACATCCTTCAATTTGCAGCTGCAGCAAAGGTGATAAGCAACCTGCTTGCATACCAAAGGTGATAGGCCACCTGCTTCCTCCCCCACCCCCGGCTCCAGTGTGTCTGCCCTGAGCAATAACTGGCCCCAGTGGTAGTAAATCTTTCCTCTAAGCAATCAGCCCAACTCAAACATTGTTTAGGTCCCTAAGCCCCCATCCCCCACCCTTTTTCTTTTCTGTATCCTTAAAACTGCTTTGCCCTCTGCGGTAGGGGCTTCTCTGCCCTCCTGCTATGCCAGGAACAAGAAGCCCAGACTAGTCTGTGAATAAATGGCTCTTTTGCTTTTGCATCGGACTCGGCTCCCTGGTGGTCTTTGTGGGGGATTTCAAGATCTGGGCACAACATAATCACTTTTTCACCCATTAAGCTAATAAAAATTATAAAAATCTAAGTGTCCTTAATGATATGGGGAAGCAGATACTCATCTATTGCTGAGGGGAATTATAAACTGATACATGTATAACCATTGTGGAAGCCAACTGGAAGTATCGCTTTAAATTAAAAAATGCTCTGGCCCCAAATCCAAATCTTAAACATATGTTATAGAGATATGCACTTTAAGGACTCACATAGAATGACATATGTTACTTTCAGCACTGTTTTTCTAGTGAAAGAAAAAAAGGAAGACGACTTTAAGTGGCCATTATGATGACAACTGTGCAAAAGAGATTTCTAAGTATGAATGTACAAAAATTAAAAACCCTGTGTAAGAAAAAGCAAGTAGTAGAATGATACCTATGTATATATGTAAAAACAAACCTACACATTTTATCTCCTGTGGCTATAAATAACATGTATAAATAATTATAGAAAAGATCTAGATGGAGAGTTAATAACCATTCCTTCTAGGGAGGGCATTAGGATTGAAGACGGTTGTCAAAAAGCACTAATGTTTTTACAAGTAAAATGTAATCATATATTACATGTGTGATTTAAAATTTAAAGATAAAGCAATGTGCACAGACTGATATATTTTAAAGGAAACATATACAAACAAAACTTGATTTGTATTTCTTTCTTCCTGCTTTGATGGCGAGTGCACAGGAAAAGGTCTGGAAGATTATCTGCCAAAATGATGCTGTAATACTATCTAAAGGTATCACCAGTAAAAATAATACTCTCAACCCATATGCTCTTTTAAAAAAGAGAAGAAACTTAGTTCATGATTTGCATAAGCAATACAATTTTAGTCATAGGTCTCATTTGGTTTTAGTTATTTAACAGTGTTTACTAGCTAGTGGATTGTCTACTGGACTCTGCCATATCTTTATAGTATTTGGGACAAAGGGAAATAGTTTTTAAAATTAGATCTTAAAGGGTGGCACCTGTGGCTCAAAGGGGTAGGGTGCTGGCCCCATATGCCGGAGGTGGTGGGTTCAAACCTAGCCCTGGCCAAAAAAAAAAAAACCTGCAAAAATAAATAAATTAATTAATTAAAAAATAAAATAAAATTAGATCTTAAGTCATTATTTAATAAGTCAATCCACATTTCTAAATGAAAAACAAAACTGAGTGCAAAACCAGATAGGTTTATTTCCTTAGGAGTATACTAATTTCACTTTATAGCATTAAATGAAAACACCTTAACATGTTAAGGGTTACCACGGGCCAACTTCTTTCAAGGACTGCTCCTTCTGGAGATTATTCCATAAAACCCTCTTAACCTAACACTGAAAAATAATTTTATTGATGTTCAAATCCAACAGAGTATGTTTCATGAATGACACTTTTTAATGTATATACTAAGAACAGTTTTTATAGCATTCTGCCTTTAAGAATTGCTTATTTTTAATTCATATATTGTTAAAGCCTTGAACTATAAGACATAAAACACTGACGATGAAAAAAAACTGCCAGGGCTACTTGGTTGTGAAGGAAAAGTATAGTCAATAGTTTCTTCCTAAATAAAAAGGTCATTAATGAGGAAGGAAAACCTTTGAAAGACAACTTCCAAGGGAAGATGGAATTTCCCTTACTTATTCTAGGAATCAGTTTAACCTTCTCATATAGTAATTTGCCTTGGGCAAGTGACTACCACATTTCTGACCCTGTACCAATTTCCTTCAGGAAGGTTACAATGAGAAAGGGCCAGGTCAATATTAAAAAATCTGGCTTGATCACTGAGCTCTCAGCAGACCTTGACTTGACTCCTCTCCTGCAACACAAGAGGCTGCCTAGTTTAGGTGTCTAGTTTACCTTCCAGCTGTCAGAATGAAGATTCATGTTTTCATCAAAGGCCTTCAAGGAAGGAATCATTCTCTTTTTATGGTATTATGACAGCACTTTTATAATTACATCATATTTCAGTTTTATCTGACATATTCAATTTAAATCAGAAGTATTTCATAAGAAACAGGTAACATCTCTTATATGTAACAGACAACTCACAAAACAGGAGCAGGTAATACTTAAAAGTAATAAAAATTGCTAATGTGAACAGACTCAGAAAACAAATCATTTGAGTAGATTCTTTAGATCTTAAAAACAAAAGACAGGTCTAATTTTATTTCAAGAAAGTATTTAACATTTAAAGTGGAGAATTACTGACTAGTCAATAGCATAATCAATAGCATATATTTTCTTTTCACATTGAAATTTGGAAAATAAGAAATGAGTTAACTGAACCCATTTAATATATGTCTTTGATTTATTCAGAAGTTTATTTTTATAACAAAGCACTTTTGATATAATTTAAAACACACATGCTTTGATGAAAGAGTGATTGTAAATGGATCCAGTTTTCTTCTACCTGTGATAACAACTCCGTCATTTCTTCCAGGAGTAATGGCTCTGAAGGAAGCATTTTAAGATGTAACTGAAAAGAAAAATATGATGGTTAAATATTCCAGAAAATTAAAATTTTATCTAATCTGGATTTAATTTTTGTCCTTAGTCTAAAAGGAGATAGTAATTTTTTTTCTTAAGTGCTGGTTTATTATGATCTCCCCTTTCCCTTTCCTCTACCCAACGATTTTACCATGAGCCCTGTTATGGTGTTATCATTCCCTTATTAGAAGCAAAGTAGTTATCACTCTACCTTCCTAAGGACAGTCCTGAAACAGATCTTGAAACAAGGTCCTCAATCAAATACTAAATACGTATTTCTGTGCTTTGGTGAGTTTCTCTTTTCAAACTAACCCAAAGCTAATGAATGACACATGGTGTTCTATGCTTTCTAAAAAACTTACATAAATTCATATTCAGGAACTAAACCTGATAAATTTGAGAAAAGATACAGTTTGTGACATTTCTACTTCTTAGATGCTATCATCTAAATACTTAACTTTTAAATAATTTTTAATAATTAGATCAAGTGAAAGCTCATTTTAGATATGAATGGGATAAAGAATGATATCTGCTATCAATAAAAATGAGCAACTTCCGGGCGGTACCTGTGGATCAAAGAAGTAGGGTGCCAGCCCCATATGCGGGAGGTGGTGGGTTTAAACCCAGCCCTGGTCAAAAACTGCACTAAAAAAAATGAGCATCTTCTACCTGAGTGCTTTTCAACCTTTTTTAATATTATGCCACACTCAAACAAACATATAGCTAAAGTTCTGTGGCACACTTAAATTAAGTTGATCAAAAGAAAGAGCAAATAAAAAGAATATACTTACTATGCTTTGAACTAACTTCCTTCCTTCCTTCCTTGTTTTTTTTTTGAGACAGTATCACTTGGTCACCCTGGGTAGTCATAGCATAATCACAGCTCACAGCAACCTCAAACTCTTGGGCTCAAGTGATTCTCTTGTCTCAGCCTCCCCAGTACCCGGGACTATAGGCACCCACCATAACACCTGGATATTTTTAGAGATGGGGTCATGCTCTTGCTCAGGCTGATCTTGAACTCAGTGAGCTTCAGTAATCTCCCTCTTCACCCTCCTAGAGTGCTACAATTACAGGCGTGAATCACCACACCTGGTCCTTGAACATCTTTCAAAAATAATTTAATTGGAAATTTCCGCGGCACACCTAAGATACTCTCAGTGCACACTGGTTGAAAATCACTGACTACCCTCCTCAACACATATACCACTAAAGCAGACCCTCAAAACTTGAGTTTCCTATTATACCGATCATAGAAGCAATTCTGTTGTTGCCAGATCCCTTAAAACTCCTTCACTCTTGATAGAGGTAAATATTTTTATTTCAACGTAGAAAAGACAAACATAAAACCTAACTTTTTTTTCTTCATGATCACAGAAAAACTTCCCAAATCTAACAACTTAAAAAAAGTTAATAGTTCCGCATAGTGGATCAAGTTAATAAAAGAGAAAAAAAAAAAAAAACAAAAAAAAAATCAAACAAACAAGGGGTAGAGTCAAAATTGTTGTGCAATTGAGTAAAAATAAAATAAAATAAAAACCAACAAGGTGCTGTCCAGTTGTTTAATGTGGTAGTTACTAGCCACATGTGGCTATTTAAATAGTTTTAAATTCTATAAATTTAAAAGTTCAGTTTTTCAATCATGTAAACTGCATTTCAAGTATTCAAGAACCACATATAGCAAGTGGGTTCTATATTGAATAGTGGGGATACAGAACTTTCCCATCTTTGGAGGAAAGTACTGTTGGACAACACTGCTACAGAGGAAGCAAGCTGCAAAGTCTCTCTTACCTTAGACTTACCTTTAGAAACAACGCGAGGTACGCCTGGGCTAACTCAAAGTCACGCTTGCTGTCCAGCATCACCCTGATCATTTTCAGGAAGCTCTGCATGACTTCTATAGATCCACCACAGTCAGGGGATAAGCTTCGTAGCTCTGTTTCAATTCCTGATGGGCCCAATTCTTTCAGAAGGTTGACAGCAGCTTCATCTGCATTAAGTAAAAAAAAAAAAAAAAAAAAACAAAAACAAAAATCCAGTTAGGAAGTGACTACAATCATCTCACTTAGGAAACTATAGTTTTTTTTTCACACCCAAATAAGACATATTATTTAAATGTCAGAGAAAATTCTGTGATTTTTTTTCAGGTTACATGGTAGAAACCCAAATAACTAAAAATAAGAATGAAAGAAGAGAGCAATACAATAAAAAGTGGTAAAAGCACTATTTTTTTTTTTTTTTTTTTTGCATTTTTTAGTAATTCAATCTTTTTCCTGCTGTTAAAAAAAACTAATGCTTGGCAACAGATAATGTAAGACGTTCCTAATCACTCAGAAAAAATCCTAATGTATGCATCTTAGAATGGGTACAGGCGATTGCACTAATGTACACAGCTATGATTTAACAATTAAAAAAAAATTAAAAAAATTAAATCCTGAAAAAAAAAGAGATCCTAATGTAAGAAGACTCTAAAGGAATCTATCAAACTACTCATAGTAGTCAGCACTGGGACTAGGATGAGACAGGGAATTTATTTTTCTTTCTTGCTCTTTGTTACAAAATTACACAAGTACATAATCATTAGGAAATATTAACAATGCAAAAATACATGAAATAAAAGGAGAAAGAACCCACCACATACTCTTACCCAGCTCAAATTTACTACTTCTCCCTGTGAGGAAATACTCTTGCTTCATATGCATCCTATAAGAATACACTGAACACCTTAAACCATTTTTATAGTTCGCAAGTACAATTGCAATGACTATGCTTTTAACTTTCTAAAAAAAGAATACCTCTAATGTCAACTATCTAATCAATTTTAGGTCCTTAAGTGTAATTAAACAATAGTAGTTTTTATTCTTTTTTCCCCTCATAAGTATATGACAAGTCATTGAGAAGGGACTGTCAGTAACATTCTTTGACTTTTACCAACATGGACTCAAGTGATATTGGTATAAAAATAAAAGTATCTGGATCCTAAAACAAGAGGGTAAGTCAAATTTCTCAAGAGAGCATTTTTTAAATGCTTATAGTTGTTATGGCTTACCTTTATAAATTACACACTATAGCCTTCAAAATTAAAATATATTACTACACTCAACCAATAAATTCAAAAATTTCTTTTTTACACTGGAAGTACCCGAAATTATCTAAGACAAATCTCTGCCGTATGGCAAATTGTTATTTGTAAATAAAAACAAAACACTTACAAATTATTTGCTAGAAAAATTACACAAATTTGACATTTAGTTCACATCAAGAAGAAATTTCCTTATTACATAAATGTCAATAAAAGTGATCATTTACAAACAGCAAAAAATTTGAATTTTCTATATGGAAAGTTAAAAACATTCCAACAGATTTTTATATTATCAACACTATGAGTTTAGTGTACAAATTCACTTAATACAAAAATAAAATTATTTCATATTAGAATCAAAATTCCAAACCTTTCAATTTTTACTCTCTTAGCTACTAAGAAATCTGATTTTTCCTTCAATTTTCCTCATATAAAACAGAAAAAGCTGAAGACATTTGCTAAAATATTTTATAATTCAACTTACACTTGTTATTTACCAGTCCTTCTTCAAGTTTCAAGCAGAAATCTGATTTTTGGGCCAAAATTCCAAGACTGACCACTTTAGACTTAAACAAAAACAAATTCATATTATTCAATGAAACATAATTACAAAAAGGTGTAGTTCGTAATTAAAAAGTATCATTACTTAACTCAGTACCTCTTGGTAAAGAGTTACACAAAGCACACAAACATGCACTCATATACTTAGAATGCTCCCTCCCGTTTGGTTTTTACCTGCTGGGGATCACTGTTTTGTTCAGGTGTAGCATATCTGGGTACAAGGCCAGGAATTGTTGGAATAAAAAATGGTGCTGATTTGGGCACTTTGGGTGGTTCCTTTGGTTTATTCTTTTTCTGATTAAGAGAAAATGGAGAAAGGAAATTAAAAAGGCTAACGTAATCATTCTGCTAATAATTGCTAATACTTAATTCCAAATCAATTTGAAAAATACTCAAAAATTAAAGGAATCAAACTTTTCACATTAGAATGTTAATATGACCAATACCACAGCTATCCTTAATCTGGGCTTCCCAATGCAGACCTCTAGTACCTTGCTGATAAATCATAAAGAAAATAACAGGGTGTAGGAGGAGCTCTCAGATATACTGCCAATCTTCCTAAAATATTACTATTTACGAGAAGATATAACCTTGAGCTTGTTTTATATCAACTGCAGACTCTTTCACAAAATGGAAAGCAAAGTTTACATAAATGCTTAATATAAAACACAGAAGTTTGCTGTGTATAATGTGCAACATTTTGTCCAAATTTTTGAGGGAAAAATAAGGATGTGCAACACACACGCTGTATGACTTGTTACTAGTACATAAACTTTCTTATATCTTGTATCTGTTGTTGTGGCGGGTGCCTGTAGTCCCAGCTACTAGAGAGGCTGAAGCAAGAGAACCGGCTAAGTCCAGGAGTTGGAGGTTGCTGTGAGCTATGTGACGCCACAGCACTCTACTGAGGTCAATAAAGTGAGACTCTGTCTCTACAAAAAATAAATAAATAAATAAAAATAAATGCTAAAATTCCTTCATAATACAAAAAATAAGTAGCTAAATATAAACAAACACAAATTTGTTTTTTTTTTTTATTAATATTAAATCATAGCTGTGTACATTAATGCTATCATGGGGCACCATACACTGGTTTTATAAACAGTTTGACACATTTTCATCACACTGGTTAACATAGCCTTCCTGGCATTTTCTTAGTTATTGTGCTAAGACAATTCTACATTTACTAAGTTTCACATGTACCCTTGTAAG